>OZ024907.1:72863532-72970136 GCA_964017125.1 Flabesymbios commensalis | reverse complement strand
CACACATGTATATATAAATAAATATATATATATACACACACAAATACATATCCATTTAATTAGGCAGTTGTCAAATTACAAACATAATAATTATGAATTAGACTAATGTCAGAATATTTCTCTATTAGATAGTCTTTAGTATATTGTCCAAAACCTTTTAAACTATGAGTGAGTACCTTTTCTAATATTGATAAATGTGTGGTATTTAATAAATGTGGCATTTGGTTTCTGATACAATTACAAGCAAACTTATGTTTAAACAGGGCATTTCTCAGTTTGTTTTCTCCCCTTGTGTTATAATCACGAATGAGTTTAGAGCAAGAATAAATTCATAGAAATGATCAGGAAGAATGTTGCTTATTAATTTTAAATACAATTTTAGTTGTTGATGAAGATGTATATCATTTACATTCAAAATATTTTTTCAAGATAGGATCTGAGTATGCATAAAAACTGCATTGAGCAATAATTAATTTTTTTTTTAAGTTTCAAATTCCGATTTTAAATATGACCCCATGCTAATATACAATAATTAATATGTGAAAGAATGCGAGCATTGTAAATGGTCAATAGGGTTTTTTGTGGTATTAAGTGTTTAAGTTTATTAATTACACCTATTATCTGCGATATTTTATTTCCTATTTTATTAACATGTGAATTCCATTTAAAGTGTTCATTTAAAATTACTCACAGGTAATTAAATTCATCCACACATTCGATTCATGTATTGTTTATTTTTCATTTTGGAATAGTTACACGTTTGTTTGTGTGGTCGATAAAATAGCATGAACTTTGATTTTAGCTTATTTAGGGACAGCTTGTTAGCTAATAACCAGTAACTTATTTTTTTCTAATTCATCATTTGATATATTAATATTTAGCCAAGAATCATATTACGCATAAAAATCATTTAAATTTGCGATAAGGGTTGTGTCATCAGCATAGCATATGCATTTGAATAAATGACTTGCGTTTGGGAGATCATTCATATAGATGATAAACAGCAAGGGCCCTAATATTGACCCTTGTGGAACCCCCTGTGGATATATTTAGATAAGAAGATCTGAAACGGTCAATTCCACACACTGTTTCCCGTTTGATAAATAATAAAATAGAGTGATTCAGTGTATCGAACGCTTTTGACAAATCCAGGTAGAGACAATTACTAAACAAATTTCTAAAGTTAGTTTGCTTGTAGCAAAGATATGCCATCACTCCATGTTTTCATCACATTAAGTACCCCTGGCTGGCTGGCTTTTACCAAATTCGAACAGGAGTTTACTTGTGATTCTTCAGGATTGCTAGCTGGGACCTATATCCACCATAATAAATCTTAAAACTTTTGTTAGCAATTTTTCCAGATTCCCGTGGATTTAGTGCCAGAATGACTACACTAAAATGTTTTTTCCGTCAACCCATCAGATTCAGTATTGGGGGAACTTCTTTGACCGGGAGGTGGCGTGCCTGGCCTCAGACCTGAGTCTGAGTGTGAGTCCGAGACCGCCGGGGCTAAAAGCTCGAGTCCTGTGCCATTCATTCTTTCCTGTAGATATGTTAAATCGATGTAGGCCGACCTCACCCCCTTAAATCATATAGCTCTTGGCCCGTGGGACAGAAGGCGGCGTAAAAACCGACCAGTGCATCATATCTGTTAAAAAAAGTCGAAAAAAGTTTTGAAAAAAATGGACACCGTATGGTGCGATCTTTTTATAGAGCTTAATTGCAACCGTGACGTCACATATTATATTTCCACTTATTATTCATTACCACAAGTTTTAATTACTCTACAAATTAATTACGAATACAAAATCGTTCAAAAATGTGTTTAACTCGTCTTAACCCTTGTCCTGCTATGCCCGGATATATACGGGGTTAAGGATGTTTTAGATCAATAAAAATCTCACTTAATTTTGATAAAATAGTTTTTAATAAACGCTTTGTTGATGCAATAATTTAATTTTAGACATGTCTATTTTTCATAAATAGTATTATTTTTCGTCATTTGAAGCTGGAAATTGCGTTAGCAATTCCAGCTTCAAATGACGAAAAATACAATTGAAGCAATTAAGCAGGACAAGGGTTAACTCTCCACCAGTCTAACTTCTTCCAACGACTTCTAAAGAAATTTTTTTTCGTTTAACTGAAAAAGCATTATTCCATAAGAGTGCCTCTTAGTGCCTCTTAGACTAAGGCTTAGCCCAATCTATTATATGTTTAGAAGAATTGTTCCAAAGTGAAGACGAACCTATTTTAATTAATTTGTATGAATATCACCCTAACCAGCAAACAGAAAACATGTGCATAACATTTATACAACGTCGGCCCAACATCTTTGACGTTGGTCCAACAGTGTATACATGTTATACAAAGGTTTTGTGTTTGCTATGTGATCACTCAACTTAATTATTGTTGCAGTTGTTTCAGACGATGACTCAGACACGTCCTGCTCAATTAAACAAAATGAAGAGGATGGACAAATGATGGACTGTAGGGGCATGGAACTGAACGAAATTCCCACAAATTGTCCTGTGGAAGTCACTACACTGCTTTTACAGAACAACTACATCAACAGTCTGCCAGAACATGCTTTCAGTGGTTGTTCCCATTTAAAATACCTGAATTTGGAATACAACGAAATATCTCTTGTTCATGCCGACTCATTGAAAGGTCTTTCGTCATTGCTCGAACTCTCGCTTGATCATAATGATATTATTTTCTCAGCAGAGCACGAGCATTTATTCTCTGACCTGCACAGTCTGGAGGTCTTAAAAATCAGCGACAATAACTGGTTGAATACGACGAAATATCCACAAATCGATCACTTATCAGGGTTAATAGAATTAAACATAGATGCACATGAATCAAACATTCCACTTGCTATCACCGAACACACCTCGCTCCCAAAACTGGAGAAAGTTTCAATTTATGGGGGTCTCAAGCAAGTCACCAACACCACATTATCATATTTCAGTGGTCTCAACGTTAAGGAGCTACGACTGTTAAGTGGACTTTTAGTGAGCTTAGAACCCATGGCTTTTGGACACTTCGCAAATCTACACCTCTTAGATCTAAGTTACAACTCCATGCTTGGATTCCAAGGGGCTTCTCAGGCTTGGTATGGTCTGAGATTCACAAAGATTGAAACCTTAATATTGCACAGGACTGCGCCATATGATCACACAATTGTAACACTTGATCAAACTTTCTACCATGGTTTGGAAAATACGAGCTTGACCTCTTTAATTTTAGATGCCAATAATATAATCATTCTGGATCCGCGGTTCACGACGTACACCCCAAAATTAACGCACCTGAGCATGAAATACAATCGCTTGATGCAGGTCTGGTTTCTATTGCTGGATGTGTCTAACTTGAAATATCTGAAGACCTTTGATGCTCGCTACCAGACGCGTAGGCTGGTTGACGATGATGGGTATACAGACTGGGCGCCATCAACCCAAAGTATGAGAAGGAAGAAAAGGTCGGCTGAATCTCCGGAAGAAAAATGTTTCAAGCTTTTAGCACAGCTTAATAGTAAACATAACGCTAGCGTCTCATTACCAATTCCAAATAATGCACCAGTGTGTTTCCGTCTTCCCGACAGTCTGGAAGAGTTATATCTGTCAGGGTCACTCAGCGAGGATTATGCTACCATAGGAGAAGTGGTGTTTCTGGGAGATGCCAGAAATCTTATGGAATTTCAATATGCTGAGAATGGCATAGAGCGCTTAGAAGGCCCTTTAATATTTTACTCTTCCAATCAAAAAGCAACTCTAAAATTTGATATCAGCTGGAACAATATTAATTTTATTTCTGATATATTTTTTGACAGCATAGGGGAATTTTTGCTAGAATGTAACTTTCATAGCAATCGTCTCGGTGAACTGTTCCTACGCAATAACAATAATGTCTTCAGAAATCTTGATGGAGTAAAGAAAATGAACCTGGAACTAAACCTGATAAAAAACCTACATACCGACGTATTGACACATTTAAATCATCTTGAAGTCTTGCTACTGGGACAAAATTCATTGCGCTCAATTACATTTGATATTGCTAAAATGGAAAACCTATCAGAGCTAAATATTTCTTCCAACCTTTTAACTCAGTTAAATTCACATGAGAGACAGACACTGGACATGATGAATCAGCGAAAAAATATCTCAATTGACCTGAATCAGAACCCGCTCCAATGCTCTTGTGATACTTTAGGTTTTCTTAGATGGATTCTTGTCACAGAAGTGGAGGTGTCTGGATGGGAAACATATACGTGCATGTACAACGAAGAGATTGTGAAATTAGAACTTTTGGAAAACACAATTTTTGAAGAATTAAGATCACGTTGCAATAACAAGCTATGGATCATTGTTACGTCTGTCAGTGCAGCAGTTGTCGCAATCGTAATAGCCATATCTATAATTGTATATCGACATCGCTGGGATATTCGATATGCTTTCCTAAAATTGTCCAGAAGAAAGCTGCGTGGTAGTTATGAGCGATACCTAGATGAACAACTACCATACGATGCCTTTATCGCTTACGACAAACATGACGTCAACTTTGTCAAGCAGTACCTAATTCCTCAACTTGAAATAGAAGACTCTGAAGATAGTGCTCTTAAGCTGATGGTACACCACAGAGACTTTGAGCTTGGAGCTGCCATTCAAGATAATATAATAAAAGCCATTGAAGAGAGCAGGAAAACCGTGCTAGTTCTGTCAAGTAGTTTTCTGATGAGCAAGTGGTGTAACTATGAAGTGGAAATTGCCAGTATGAAATGTTTTGAAACCGGTCGAAATCTCATCGTGTGCGTGGTTCTGGGACATTTACCCAAATCTAAAATGTCGCGCATCCTTCACAGTTTGTTGAGGAAAAACACATACTTGGAGTTGCCTAAAGATCCAGCTGGTTTACCTGTGTTTTGGCAAAGACTGCGCATGGCTCTGGCCACTCCTGCGACCATGTGTACACATTGTCCCTGTGGCCGCGTGTTGGAGCAAATGCAAATGGACACTCGCTCTACTGAGATTTATGCTAACGCTGCGTACGCTTGTCAACACTGAGCGGCTAAAGCAGCATACGCATGTGAACAATGACTTTCAAGCGGCACATGCGGATGTCAAAAGTGACATTCTAACGCCGCGTACGCATGTGAACAGTAAACACGCTGAAGCATTGTACGCATGTCAAAATTGACATTCCGGCGCCACGTATACGGATGTCAAAAGTTACATTCTAACTCTGCGTAAGCATTCGAACGCAGGCTATGCATGTGTGCAGTGTCATCCTAACGGCGCATGGATACGCATCTGAACAGTGACATGCTAACATCGCATACGAATCTGAACAGTGACATGCTAACGTCGCATACGCATCTGAACAGTGACATGCTAACGCTGCGTACGCATCTGAAAAGTGACATGCTAACTCAGCGTGCGCATGTGAACAGTGACTCTCACGAAACCTGCCAGAAGACCAATCAATCACAGGTTTATTGTTTTTAAAAGCTCAAGTGAAAAGCCAACAACCGCGGCCCACAACTTCAAGTGGGTGACAATTACCGATATCTGTTTAATTAGAGATCAAACATTTGCCAATTTTGCTGTTTTAACAGGCGTTTCATTCTCAATAACAGTACTGTTTCGGCTGATCAAACGAAATGAAAACTAGAAAAGGAGTTCCCGAACTTCGAGGCCCGACTTTAGTTTGAGTGCTATAGAAAAAAATCAGTGTATTGGTCTTCCTCATGGGCCAGAATCCTATATGTCCAGGATATAATTAAGGAAAGAACCAAGGACACAAGTTCAAATATATCTTTGACGTTGAATAGGTGGGCGCCAGGCACCTATACCTTAATTTTGATAATCCACGACTTTTAGTTTTAATTTCTAGCTACCCTCGATTTTGACCTCATTTTTCTGTATGACATTGAGATCTCAGGGTCAAGGTCACGGTGGAAAAAATCTTGGATGGGTGGGTGCCAGGCACCTGTACCTTTATTTTGATGATCCACGATTATTAGTTTTAATTTCTGGCTACCCCCGATTTTTTACCTCATTTTTCTATATGACCTTGAGATCTAAGAGTGAAGGTCACGGTGGCAATGACCTTGAATGGGTGGGCGACAGGCACCTGTACCTTAATTTTGATGATCCACGACTTTTAGTTTTAATTTCTGGCTACCCTCGATTGTTGACCTCATTTTTCTATATGACCTTGAGGTCTCAGGATCAAGCTCACGGTGGGGATAAACTTCACGGCCCTACTAAAATTAAAGAAATCACTGGAATTAACAATATCGTTTATATTATATCAAGAATAAGAGTGGACCCAGAATTGACCCTTGAGGGACACCGGTTGTGATGGGCAGTATGTTAGATCTCGACATATTGTGGTCTATTTAACTAACTAATTGGTAAAATCGTGTGTAATATTTTCAACTCCGTGATATTCAAGTTTAAGTAGCAAAATGTTATGATTTATGATAAAAAGAGGCCTACTCTTGAAGAGGATAAAAAATAATTATATGCGTGTATAATTTGAATCAAAGTATGCTGATAGTTCAATCTAGCAATTTCAAAGCCGATTTATCGTTCAAACTGTGTTGTTTCATGGACAAATACCCAGCAAACACAATTTTTTTATAGCATTTCAACAAAGTCGGCAAAACGTCTTCGACGTTGGGCCGACGTTGTTAAGATGTTATAAAAATGTGTTGTGTTTGCTGGGTAAAAGGGTGACAAAGGCCATAGACGTGATGAACACTTCATGGGTTAGCGTGATCAATTAGATGAGCTAGAGCGCATTGCGATTATATAAGAATTATCATGCAATTTATTGTATAAAAACAATGAACAAAATGACTTTGAAAACTAAGCGAAAATTTTGAATCCTACCATTTGTAAAAAAAATGAAATGAATCGGGCTTTAGGCCACCTTTGTGCACATATAGGCTAAACTGGGTCAGGAGAACCTCCTGAGGATGGTGAGATGATTGAAATGACACTGTCCTCCAGACACAGGATTCGAAACTCGAGCCCTGGCGGTCTGAGGCCGAGCATGCTACCTATCGGTCACGGAGGCTCCCCACAATCCTACCATTTGTAATAAATGAACACAGCCACAAAGCATACGACTGTTATAAATATATGTATAAACATGAAGAAGCGGTTGTAAATGTAGGATATCTGCCCCCAGGGATTGTCAATGTTACGATTACTCATTGCAGTGTTGATCTGGTGAAAATCTGATTCCTTTTTTATGACAGTCGTCGAATTTTCAGACACATTTTCCGTGTTGACATGGAATTGATACATCGTGCCACTGTTAGTAAAGCGTTTGTCTTTCTTATCACGAGACGGGGACTGGTTGTTATCACAGGGGGCGTTGTTATCAGGAGACAGGCGTGGAGGCAGTGCTCGAAGAACCATTCTGGCAACAACCTTGTATGTTACCTGCAAGGTAAAAAAATGGCCTATAATATGACATACTATCACAATTCATCATTCTATATAACCCTTGTACTTTAATGCCTACTACATGTACTTCATATTTCTCAATACCCGCTTCCGTGAAAAAATACTGTAGTAATATATACTTTGTTAATTTTATTTACAGAAATTAGGATTTCAACATAATGGCTTAAGTATATTTCATAGCTTGGATGGTGATTGCTGCACATATTTAGTGACTACTCTAAGAATACTATAAACATGATTGGTAGATTGCAAGGCAATAAATTGTCTTAATGTTTTTTTACAAAATAAGAACAATGTTTAGTTGTCTTTTACGAAATGATTCACACACTTGTTGGTCCACTGTGTACGATGCTGGTCCAACATTATAACAACAGCGTGTTGATTTGAAGTACCACACTTTTGACGAATTATTTCACAATTTAAACAAATGAAGTTGGGTTCGAGGGGTACCTTTTTGTGGGAAATTTGAGCAAAGAAAACTCAAGAGAACACTACAGCCAACACATAGGGTTTAAAAATACAATGCAGTGAATATAAACTCACATAATCCAGCCATCTTGGAACGGAGACGTTAGATTCTGTGAAATAGAGACGTGTTGACACTGAGGCCAGAATAAGAGACAGCGTCACCAATATCAGCATCAGGCATATGTAAATACCTAAAGCAATAAGAACACGAAGATATTGACAGCTTTAAAACATTAACCACCGATACCAGTTATATATTTTTTTGTTTTTACATTTTCTATTAGCACGTTTCATATCAGCTTTTAAACATGCTAAAAATTAAACGTGACATCAACCTGCAAGATTTGAAAATATTTTACATCCATTTTGTCAAATTATAATAATTTTTACCCACCTGAATGAAGTTGTGGATCGCGTCAGCGAGACACAACATCAAGTGGGTGAAAATTTCAATTAAATAATTGGGATGTCATGTGGTTTAACAACTATAAAATAGCACTGATGTCTACTACGGTAGCCATTCTGTGTTTTTATTAGCACCTGTATGACCAGTTCCTGGAAAAGAAATATGTTTTAAATCTTGGAAAATTGATAGATGCTGGGACTCGAATGTCACAAATCATATACATTTTCGAAATCTTGCAAATGTGGATGCAATTTAGTGACAATAATTGTGTTTCACCAATGTTTTTTTCTCGAGAGCGAGTTCAGATGTCTTTATAAACAGTCGCCTGGAAGGTTGAGGGTCATATCTGTCACTCTCCTGAGTAGCAGATATGACCCTTTACCTCCTAGGCGCGTACTCACCAAGAAGGGGCAGTTTACCAGAGCTTCCAGGGATAAATTCCACGAGTAATAAAAGATATACGACAAGTGATGTCCATACAGCCAGACCTAAAATAAAGCAATGAATAATCTAACCTCATATCACCAAAACAATTCGTGAAAAAATCGTAGCCAGATCTTGGACATGTTTAAGAACTCACGTCTTTTTGATACGAACGTACTATCGCCTTAGGAACACCCTAAGAAATACATACATATATGCGATGTTTAGGTTGTTCTTGAGGATTTCTTGCAGCGTCTGTACGGATGTCGTACGAATTTTCATCTTTGGAGTTTTTCGAAGCAATTGACACAAATCTTCGGTTGAGGATACCGTATCTTGGCCAATCACATTCATGGGAACTGGGTCAATGTTTTTCAAAACAACGGTCTCACGCAAAAGAGATGCAGCTTGACGCGAGCATTAGAATGATTAATTATGTTTTGTAAAAGTAGTGATCATAAATCATCAATCATTTTTGCGCAAAACACGACAATGTTTGTTTCAGTCATTTATCCTAACACTTGGGCGGGGGCCCTAGGGTAGTGGTTAGCATCGCTGCCTTTCACGCCAGAGCTCGGGGTTCGGTTCCCGGTCTCGGCGGTTTGAAAGAAACAAAAAATGTTTCTTCCCCATTCACGTGTGAAAGTCAGTATTGTGGGGAGCCTCCGTGACCGAGAGGTAGCGTGCTCGGCCTCAGACAGCCAGCGCTCGAATTTCGAATCCTGTGTCCGGAGGACAGTGTCATCTCAATCATCTCACCATCCTCAGGAGGTTCTCCTGTCCCAGTTTAGCCTATATGTGCACAAAGGTGGCTTAAAGCCCGATTCATTTCATTTCCTTTCCTAACACTTTTTTTATAAACATTCTTACAAGACAGTGTAAAATGTATGTCGGAAGAACAAGAACGGAAAACATTGCCTCAGAGCCTGCAAATCAAAACATGGTTAAATGTTTTAAAATAAGTAAATAGACCGACACATGTAGTAGAACTGCAGCTTACCAACGGAAAGTTTTTCACCAGATTGCGGAGGAACTACGAAGATCAGCGTGGTAAGTAGTGTCATCAGAACACAGGGCACAGTCAAAGCAAACGTCACGAACGACACACGACGACGTAAGCGAAGAACAAAGCGAGTGAACACGTAGTCTTCGTTATTTTCATAACTTCTGATACTATTCGTGTCGATCCTTGTTTCGACGATTATCCATTCACCGTTGATCATAATCGTGTTGGCGCTGTAATATTCGTGGTCGTATTCGATGGGAGTGAGTCGTATCTGCGAAGAGCCGTACACCCACGACGATATTTCGTAGTGGCATTCCTGAGTGTCAAACGGGTATAAGTCAACCTGTCAAAAAATATAGCAAAAATGATTCAAACGTTGACCTGCTGAATTTTGATATATTAATTTATTTAAAGCTGGAATTGTTAACCCTTATAACGCTGATATATTTTTATGACGAAAAGTTCTTTTTCAATTTGAAATCATCACAAATGTCTTAGTTAGCTCTGTCCGCTTCATTTGATTCACTATGTTATGGGTCTACGACAGTTATATAACTATTTTTACTCTTACGGTGCGGGGATCGACTTTAGACGTCAGAATCAGCATCGACTAAAGACGGCTCCCCGCGCTGTAAGGGTTAAAGTGCTCAGTTATCTGATTTAAATTGTCACCCACTTGAAGTTGTGTCTCGCTATCGTGACCCACAACTTCAAGTGGGTGAAAATGACTCATATTTGTTTCTTCTAGGACCAAACATTTGCAAATTTTGATGTAGAAAAACTTATGACAGTTTAACCCTTGGAACACTGAGCTAAGAAATTTAAATTTTCAGCCACTTGAAATTGTGTCTCGCTGCCGCGATCCACAACGTCAAGTGACCTAAAATTTGTGTTAATTGTGAAATTTAGGTCTCAACACATATCAGTGATTCAAGATTGAGAGCATATTTAATTTTTAACAACTCGTTATACAGGTGCTAACAAAAACACAGAATATTCATTGCAGTCGACATCAGTGTTGTAAGGTTTAACCCTTACAGTGCGGGGATAGACTTTAGTCGTCAGAATCTGACGTCTGTAGACGTCAGATTCTGACGACTAAAGTCGATCCCCGCACTGTAAGACTAAAAATATTTCTAATGGCCGTAGACCCATAACATAGGTATTCAAATGAATCAGAAAGAGCTAACTAAGACATTTATGATGATTTCAGAGTGAAAAAAAACCCTTTGGTCTCCAAGGTTTTCATAAAAAAAATCAGCGCTTTAAGGTTTAATAATCAGGTCACCTTAATCTCGCACGCCGTCTTCACCAGTTGGATGGGGAACCACCACACTGTTCCGTCTGGATCAATACTGACCATACTGACTGGATCTAACGCCTGAAAGAATGGGCTTGACCCCATGCTAACACCAAGAAAAATACACCACACAGTCACTAACCAATATCTGAGACTTATTTAAAGATTTCAGCGCATGTGTCCTAATTTAAATATAAACAAATTGATGTGAACCATCAATATTTACGATATTACACCGTGGTATGTTCGAAAAAAGGTCATTTTTATTTAAATTATTATATTTGTGATAGGAATGTAACCCTCAAGGTGAATGAGAGATGTATACCTTCTAATTTAAAAGACACGATAACAACTGACCAGTTTTGTAAGTATAAGTCTGGTAGCCACATGTCACCAGGTGGCACACACACACGTGTGACATTGTAATCTGTCACATTCCACGCCAGTCTATAATCAAACCATCTCTGTGAAACCAACGCACAAATCGTTTGGTCATTAAAAAAATGGTTTAATTGGCATATTTTGAAGTAATGTAAAATAAACAAATAACACAAATCGACAATCTGATACTTAAGCTGACACAATTGAACTTTGTCCTGTTGATATGTCAATTAGTATTTTTCATTCATTTTGTGATAATAATTTGGTAACACAATATTTAGCTTCAAATATTTAAAAAATATATATTGCTGAGAACAGACTGATCCCAAATTGCATTATTTGACTAGCTGGTCATCTCCCACAAGTTATGTTTATCAACTTTAGTAACATTTGTATCTGGTTGTAAACGTGTTTGCGAACTTACGTTAAGCTGTTTAACCAATTAATAATAGATCACAATTTTTTTCGTTTTTAATTTTGTATTGACAAATTAAATACCAGCTTTTAAACATGTTAAACGTGACATCAATCAGCTCAATTTCATCATCGTTGACATCTACTTTGTCAAATCTGAATAATTTGAACTCATTCGAAGTTGTTAATCGCGTAAGCGGGACACACATTTAAATGTGAAAATTTCAATTAAATAACTTGGCGGATAAAGCGTTAAAATAATGTTCTTGTAGCATGAGAATGAACTTACCACGTCCAGCCACATATAACTTGTTAACGTCTGCTCCTTTGAATTCTATAAACAAGTATTTAGGTAAGCTCTCAATTTGCTGAAATAATATTTATTTAAAGCTGCATTAAGTAAAATTAATATATTACTTTTGTATATCTCCATATATTCACTTTAAGTGAGCTATTCTGAGATGGATGAAAATAATCGTTATAACAAAAAACTGATGTAGTCTGGAAAACAAATAAATCAACAAACAAATTGATATAACTTAAAGACAAATATTTACCTAAGGTTTATATTATTAAATAACATATACTTTGTACAAAACAAGAATGGCACATCTCACTATACATACTAGCTTTGACCTCACTTTAACACATGGCTAGAACAGTTTGGATCAATCATAACTTTTCTAATTTAAAAATCTTAAATTTGATCTAATCTTAGCATTCTCTCGTTTCAATTAGGAAAGTTATAATCAATCGTAACGTTTCTGATGGAAACATCCCAAATTTGATCTAAATTTAACGCTCGTTTTCATTAGGAAAATTAGGATCGATCCTAGCTTTTCTAATGGAAACATCCAAAATTTGCTCCCATCTTAACATTCTCCCGTTTCCATTAGGAAAAGATATGAAAAATAATAGAGGTTAAGTTAAGATGAAAGTTAGGGGGTTAAGTAAGGTGCGTCCTTATAGGCAGTTAGGCCCTATAATGTTGATCCATCTTATATATATCACATCACTTAGGCTGCACATCTGCACATGAAATTCGTCGTCTCAAAGCATCTCCTTATTTACACTCAAAATTAACCAGTAAACACGACTGACCAGCTCAACAATCTGCCAAGTAGCAACGGAAAAGTTGATATGCAGCACGTCTCCGCTAGACCTAGTAGGAAGGACACGAGGCTCATAGTGTCTGGTCTGGAACAACTCTTCCATCAGGTAGCTCAGGTCACTTCTGAAGCCAATGCCACTCACTGTCAAACGGAGTAATCAGACATTGGAAAACTTTTCCTTGTTTTAAGTGTCTAAATTTTGAACCATATAGATTATATTATTTCATGATGTACTGGGATTGATTTTACAAAACATATATTTCAAAAATACTTCAATTAATTATACATCGTTTTCTTATTCTAATTTTTCAAAAGTGGGCTTTTGATGGTGGCCATTTTGTGCGACCTTTCCGTATAGATTATGTACTATAATCTGTAATTCGTGCACTACATTTTAACTTGATCAGGAACAGCTAGAACTGGACAATTTTCTGTACACTTTGATCACTTTTAAAACTGTGAAATGTACAAATAAAAACCTCACCTATGACGACTGCTGATTGGTTGATTTAACAGGTGTTTATTTAACAGCACATGACGCAACATACTACACAGGTCCAGGTGTCAAGAGCTAAATTATTGACACCTACATATTAGTGTATGTAATTTGCACAATCACGCTAGACTGTGAGATCAGTATAACTGTTAATAATAGCTACACCTAATATATATTTTATTAGTTGACAAAAGCCATCCTCCACAACGTGTTGCGGGTTAGCATTCACTCTATATCTGAACATTAAAGGTATATTATCGCGTAAAATGGATTCAATAATACACCTTAAGTTATAGTGAGACCTATTATAATGTTGGGAGCTAGATGGATTGTGAAGAACATTAAATTTACACCTGAAAAATCTATAAACATGAATAATAATTTGAATACATGATATTAAAAAATTAGTTTTATCTAATAGTCTAGCTGACTGTATGTTATTTTAAAATATATACTCTAATCACCATCAACCATTTAAAATTATTTGTTTAGTATATATTCTAGATCAACACCATTTAAAATAAATAAATCTGTCCTGCGAATAGGCCTGTAAATCCATAAATAAGATTGGTAAAAGGTGAACGATAAAAGGTCATTTTAACGAACATTAGAAAATCAGTCAGCTATAAATATAGCATTAATAAGACGGGTGACGTCGCCTTATTATGGAAGGTGTTTAACACACCTTTTTAAATCATATTGTATAAATTACAGGTGATGAGAGTGTTTATCTAGCTCCAAATATTATGACAATATATCTTCAGGTGTAATATTGAATCTAAAATTGTTACGCGAATGTATATGTTTAAGTTGGAATTCAATCGATTTTATCCAAATTAGCCCCCCCCCCCCCCGATTACATTTAAGTGATCATTTATGAATATGCTCAGCTGATTTGGAAACATTCTATCAGCTATTTATCGCGTGAAAGAAATAAAAATCGGCAATTTTAAGCATTTGGATGATGTAAGGAGCTTACGATTCAGATGCATGCTGTTATGTGCTCTAATCCGAAACATTATTAGTGGAGGGAGAGGTCCTTCTAACTATTTTCTACAGACACTTACCTTCAGACGGCAGAACATGACAAATCAGTCCGAAATCTATCAACGTTAAAACTACATTGAAAGTCAAATGTGAATTCTGCATCGCGACGATTTCCTCACTAATGTCTCAGGGTGACATGCAGGATTGTGACAACACGGCGGCAGATCAATCCACCCTTTTGGTGGCATTTATCTCAGCAAATATGACACACTACATCTATGTGGGGTTAATGCTGGGTCAGCGTCGCAGACGCTGGCCCAGCATCACCCCACATAGATGCAATGTCGACTGTTTGCTCGATGGTTTCAGCACCGTCATGGCAATATTCGATGGTCTGCTCCATTAATGATTAGACTGATGTTTGCTGTCACTGCAATAAATTGGGCAACGATAAAACGGGTTGCATGTCAAACATTTAAAGATTAAGCTAATGCGATAGCCTTGTTCTATTCCTTAAACTGAGAAACAAGGGATAAATTGATAAATGCAACCATTGATGGTTGTCAACAGGATATTATGTACGTTCATAGCTGAAAGTATTCAATTAAAAAAACGGCAAACTTTTTTTCGACATTAAACTTACCCGTCATTTGAAATATAATATCAAACTAGATTATTTTTTAATTTATCAGGATCACTAGACTATGCGCAATCAAGCAGTAGATTACTTTCATGTTTGTCTCATGATAGGTTGTGTGGTCTCAACAAAATATATTTCAAAGTGATACACATACAGAATACATAATTGCTGTGTGATCTAGTGTATATTGTTTGATGAATCGTTTGATTTACTTATCAAATAGCACTATATAAAGATGAATCGTCATAGAAGAAATGGACGACACTGTTTAGTAAAACGACCTGCATGTACCATCTCATAATCTTGCTAACTATACATATAGTTATTATACATTTGCCAGGATCAGCCCCGTGTCTACATTTTTTCGTTTATTTAGTTTTGGAAAAATGAGTGGAAGTGCATCACCAATTTTCACGATGATAAAATATTAAAGTTTTCCTAATATTAGTCTTACATTAGGCTTACATAAAATTCGCCGAGATGAAGATTGAATTATATGTATTTTATAATAGGTTTGATTATTTCCTAATTGTTACCGTTAGCCTATCAAATAACAGATTTTTGAAGGTGTTTTTAATCAGCAATAATCAGTGGTAATGGCAAAATGGTCGTCTCAAATTTAACAATGATAATATTATCATTTACTGAAAACTTGAAACTGTGCTGTGGCAATCAAACGGTTTAAAGTGGGCCCTTATCCCGATCACACAAACATTTTAACCCTTTCACCACTGAAGCCCGTTTTTATGTGCTGAATGCCATAGCATTCAGCACATAAAAATAATAAATTTAAAAATAAATAAATTTATTGTTCTTCACAATCCATCTTCCAGAAAATTTCGAGTTGATCTGATGAAACAAAATATGGATTCTAACACCCATTAAAATATTAGTTATCACAGCCCTTCCCGACACTATGCAAACTACACATACGTGATAAACGTCTTTGTCTGCTAATTGTGGAATTAATTTCGCTTTGACTAATATTGATAAGGTACGTTGACGTGTACAGCCACACAAAGCCAAAAGGCAGTATATGCTTACATTAAAAGTACGCAGATACTGGATTTTGGCTTTGCAAGGATGTGTAAGCATCGTAAAATGAAAGTATAAGTGCACAATCAACATGATCAATAATTACTAACACTTGAAAATCACGTGTGTATCCATCCGGTTTTGTCTTTGTGTTTGTGTTCAAAATGACCAGATAGAAGTTGTGGATCGCGGCAGCGAGACACAGTTTGAAGTGGGTGAAAATTTAAATTCTATAATGTAGCCCTTTAACCCTTACAGCCCTCAGGATGCAATTAAGCATCATTTTGCATCTCTGGAGAATGACTTAATTTTTACATTTTTAAATTAAATTTTTCGTGTATTTTTTTTAATAATAACAATATATTTTGTTCATTTGCCACCCAATTCAAGTCATCTTCATCCAGATGATAATCATAATATGCAATTACACCATTTATATTATTATTCTCTGTACAGTATATAAACAACAAAGAAATATATTATAGTTATGAGTAGATGCAAGAACATAAATAATCTATCATAAATTGAAGACATTTTTTCCCAAGGATTATCATGTTTCACTCCTTCTTTTGTGTGGTTGCCATATTGAGCACGGAACATATTATTGTCTATGTTTTCTATTATAGGAATCAAGTTTGGATATTGAAATGTGTTGGACGTAGCCCTGGGCGTCAGGGGCCACGAAGTGGCCCCTCGCCCAGGGCGGAGTCCAATAACATGAGAATCCAACACATTTCAATATCCAAACTTGATTCCTATTATGACAGACCGACATTAATTACCTTATAAATTCTAAATTCATTTAAAGTCACTACGAGTCGGAAAGGATAAAGCTAAAAGATTGAATTCCAAGGCCATGAATTGCAACATGGTTGATAGAAAATGAGGCAGTTTGGCTGTTCCGAGGACTGAACACACCCGTGCTGTTTGACAATAATAGGTTTACTGCTGCTTTTCTTTGCACCACATAGTCTACAGGTATTCACGTGGTACAGTGGTAACGAGACATGCCTCGAGAGCCGGAGTCCCTTGTTCAAATCCGGTCATGGATTTTTTTTTTGAAATAAAAGCCTATTTTTACTTATGACATAAATCTGATAAATTATTTCCATATGTGACTGACAAGAATATTTGTCATAACCCCATTTTAATAGTTAGGCCTATAGATACAGTAGGCTACAGTACAGGGTAGACTAGCCTAACTCAAACAGTAACAGTAGCCTACTCAGTAGCCTAACACTATTAGTATTAGACTACACTGACACGGACACGTTGACGACCCAGGAAACACATTTGTACAATGTTGGACCAACGGCGAAGACGTTGGGCCGACGTTGTACAAATGGTGTTGTACAAATGTTTTGTGTTTGCTGGGGAGTGGCCTGTAGGCCCACTACTCTGTAGGCTAGGCCTACAGTGTAGATCTATACAGGCCTACTTGCCAAATGTCTTACTTTACTTGGAACCATTCCAGAACAATTAGATCTAGGCCTATAGGCCTACCATAAATGATTATACAACGATCCTAATATAAAAAAATAAGTGAACAGTCTGTGGCAGTGGTTACCAATGCAGATGCCAGACCATTTGACATGTAGTCTAGGCCTAGTCTAAAGGCAGCAATTCTGGACTTCAATTGAAATAGGGACGTCGTAAGTTACATTGGCACAGATCTGGTCACTTTAAAAATAAAATGGTCCCTATCAAATAGGATTATATTTCTAAAGCCTAAGGCCTAACGTTACAGACATGACAGAACTACAAAAGTTATGAAATTAAGGAATGGATGCTAGTGTCAGGGGGAGACTGGAACAGCCAGATATGACGTCACTGACATGTGTGAGCTAACACATGTCGGGGACCGACATGTGTTGTAGAATATAGTATGACTTCTAAAGAGACACCCATGTTATAATTCGTTTTCATAATATTCATCATTGTATCTTCTGTAAGTGAAAGCTGCACAACCCTTTCCATGATAATTATCTTTAATATTTATGTCGCTGGAGAGAGGCGAGTCTGGCCTGTAGAAGACTAGTTTCGTCACTATTCTGTATGTTACCTAGTTTGAAAAAGTAATGGCACAATTATAGTATAGATACACATATACTTATGCTTTATTGACAATAATTAACCATCTCACCGATAAGTAAGGCTATAGTTGTTTTTGATTTCCGCAGATCACACCACTGTTATTGTGAGTGTTTACACATCAACATTTGCAAATGTTTGGCCTCAAATTAAGCAAATAGGCCCCTATCCTAAAGCGAGACAAAACTTCATGTGGGTGAAGCGTGAAAATTTATAACGCGTGAAAATTTATAACGCGTGAATAGCGTTAAAGTCATTCCTGAATTACTTATTGGTGTTATTTGTTACTATGTAAATATACAGAAGTATAAATTATCTTAACCCTTACAGCGCGGGGATCGCCTTTAGACGTTAGATTCTGACGTCTAAAGGCGATCCCCGCGCTGTAAGAGTAAACATATTTATAATGGCTGTGGACCATAACATAGGTATTCAAATGAATTAGAGAGAGCTGACTAAGACATTTATGATTATTTGAAATTTAAAAAAAACCATTTGATCTTCGTGGTTTATACGAAAGTACTTCAGCGCTTTAATGGTTAAAATAAACTACAACAAAATGACAGACGGAAAGTAGGTTATTAAATGAGCTCATTATTATGTTGTAATTTGGTGGCCGACGAATGAATATCTCAATAACAGATCCTGAAGAATATACATCTTAGGCAAGTAAATCAATACCCTACTTTCGGTAAATAAATGCAGAGTAAACTTCATGCACAGTTATGATTATAAGATCTGATTTGTTGTGAGCAAACTGGTCTGAATGCACGTTGTGATACGTATAAACGAGCATTGAAAAATAAACATAATATACAAATAAATATATAAGTTATATAAGCATTGGTTAGAACTGTTTATCTAATTCACATAGTTATCTTAGCCGAGGGAACACTTTCATATTTGTTCATAATTATGTAGCAATACTCACAAAGTGTAGCCATCTTGGGATAGGTACGCTGGCCTGAATAAAATATACATTTGTTGATATTGCAGCCAGTACCAAGGACATTGTCACCAGCACGAGCATCAAAGATATATAAATACCCTCACACAAATATACAACAATCAGTTATACAATTATTAGGGTATTTATTTTGAAAGTGACTTTTTAGTTTTAGTTTATTTAGTTCAATGCAGGGCTTATATAAATATTGTCACAAGTCAATTACATATTCTGCCATGCATGTCACCCCATCTGAAGCATATGTCATGTACTTGCAACTATATTATATTATCTGTGTTTCACCTCCACAATACATTCATATCGGTTGAGGCTAATGAGAAATGTCTATATCCCAAAAATATATCGTCGTTATAAAAGACGTATGTCTACATGATTGTGCAATTTATTACGATGACGCAATGCCCATTCTAGAGCGTCGCTCAGTCATCATAAACGGGGTCATATCCCAGTACAATCACCTACGACAGTAACAGGCGTTTCTGCCAGCTCAAAGACATAATGAAACTACAGAAAAGTAATAACATACGTACCCAGGACTGGCATCTTTCCTGCACTTCCCGGGATAAATTCCACAAGTATGAGGAGGTAAACCACTAGGGAAGTCCACACTGCCAATGCTGAATACAATTTCAATTGATTGTTTCAAAGTAGCTAAGTGGGCCTACATTTGGAAGTCTACATTTACCATTCAATTAGATAATCATACCGCCCTATGTAGGGCCTAATATTAAATTACTTAGTCACCTTTATACTGCCATGCAAAGTCTAATGGCAGCATTTGCCCACTTTACAAGTAAACATATACTGCCTTTTAGCTTTGCAGAGAGTATATTAAAGAGTGTATCTCCCACTTGTCAAATCGGCAGATTCCTCTATTAGCAAGGTTTGTTTATGTCTTGGTGATAATTTTTTTAGTGACTTCAATGAATGCTTTGGGAGCTGAATTAAAGCAGCTCCTTGGGATGACATCAATTTTCGGTTTTAGTTTTGTAATGAAGTAGTGTATCCCCCAGATCATGATTTTATTTTTTTAGATTTTAGATTTTTTTAAATATTTTTTATCAACATTTCTATGAATCCGCTTAAAAAAACAAACAAATTATTTGTACACTTAAACACTTGCTAAAGGACGGTTGAATGTTCCTACAGCATTGGGCCACATGGTGATGCCGTCGGCCCAGCGTTGGACAGACAATCACTGTTGCAGGTTTATCCCCCCATGCCCTGACTATAAGACACCAATTAGCGTCAATTGCTTTGATCTCACCATCCAAGACGTGGGAATATGTGGTGTAAAGTGCCGTATATTGCTGACTTGTTTTGTTTACATGGCAATAGACGACCTGGAAATATAACTATTTCACTCTTTTTCGGTGCTTTAAAAGTGTTTTTCTACTTTTTTGTATTTTTAATTAAGATAAGCAGGCTATATTGGTTCATATAAATTAAATTTTGAATATTGACAAAATTGAAAATGTCTCATCCCAAGGGGTCCCTTTTAATTGACTTATGATCCTACCGATGGAGAGTTTTTTACCGGATTGTGGTGGCACAACAAACATCAGCGTGGTCAACAGCGTCATCAATAAACAAGGCACGGTCAAAGCAAAGGTCAAGAAGGACAGGCGACGACGCATGCGCAGAACAAAACGACTGATATAGAACTCTTCCGGTGATATTATAATACTCCTCTCAATCCTGCTTTCTTCAACATCCCATTCGCTGTTTGGCACCAGAAAGTCGGCGTTGAAGTATTCATACGTGTACGTTATGTGTATAGCTCTGCTGTCGTAGATCCATGTTGTTATCTGATAATAACACTCCTGTGTATCAAACGAGTACAGGGCAACCTGTAGGACACATGAACATCCCTCAAATATACATTACGGGAACTAATCTAATTCTGCCTTTCAAAAAATGTTACCAGCTGAGCCGTAGTTATTCAACTGAACCGACGATGAAGTTATGTTAAGCCTCAATAGTATATTATTTGGAAAGTCAGTGCCATTAGCATGAATAATACTATCAACCATTTGGATTTAAAACCCTTTCAAAAGCAACTAGTAAGAAATGTCGCTACTGGCAATCACGTGATTGTGATATCTGTTCACCATGTTAACTCTGGCATAGATAAAAAAAATTATTAAAAAGAGTATTACCCCCCCCCCCCCCATAAATTAGGTTTCATGACGTAGGCGTTGAGCAGAAATATCAACCATTCAGTTATATGTCATCTTGATGCAAGATTGAAGGTTTTATAATTGGAAATAAATATGCTCCACCATATTTTGATTTTGACATTTTTATCAGACAGTTGGAAATTTTGTCGGGGAGAGTTTTAACTATTTTTTTTAAGTTCTAAAAAAAATCACAAAAAACACTTTGTTCAATATTATTATCCGACATTTGTTATTGCTTGGAGTTTTGTTACCATCACTTCATATTATTGATAAGGATTCGTTTTGATCTTTTTTCGTCCGAGTGTACCCTAGTGCTAAACATAAAGCATATGATATTCTAGTTAAACGTATTCAAAATCCTGATAATCAAAGAAAACTAATTTTGCCAGGTATAATATTGAAAAGTACCCTAGCATAAATATATCATTTCTTAGGTCTACATATCTTGTGCCCAACCGATTTAGCATTCGTCGTACATCAGTTTTAAATGTTTGCTCTAATGTTGAAATTGTCTAATACTATGTTATGCATAATAATGTTCACATATCTATATTACCTTTGTATTCTTTATAGTAATGTTTTTGATGGGTTATCTCACCTCAATCGTACAAGCTGTCCTGACTAATTGAAAAGGGCACCAATGGACTTGTCTATTTGGAGTTATTCTGGCGAGACTCATAGGATCTAAAGATCGAAAGTAAGGCATAGACCCAGCACTGAAACAAATTGCAACATCACTTCACTGCTCTGCAAAGCTAAAAGTATCTACTTTATGGCTCTGCTCGGCAGTAGGCCTATACAAATGTCGTGGTATCTGAGATTTTCCGAATTTGAAGCAATATCGACAGAAATGTCAAATTGATTGTTATTACATTATAAGCAAATACAAACTATTATTTATACTTAATAAATTTATTTCTTGTAACATTTACAACGATTATTAAAGTAATGATTTTTTCAAAAATTAAAGCATTTTTGTTTATTTATTCCCCTAACTAAGCAGTTGTTCATGCTATCAATTTATAGTAAATGAAATGAATCGGGCTTTAGGCCACCTTTGTGCATATATAGGCTAAACTGGGCCAGGAGAACCTCCTGAGGATGGTGAGATGATTGAGATGACACTGTCCTCCAGACACAGGATTCGAAATTCGAGCCCTGGCGGTCTGAGGCCGAGCACGCTACCTCTCGGTCACGGAGGCTCCCCACAATACTGACTTTCACACGTGGATGGGGAAGAAACATTTTTGTTTCTTTCAAACCGCCGAGACCGGGAACCGAACCCCGAACTCTGGCGTGAAAGGCAGCGGTGCTAACCACTACCCTAGGGCCCCCGCCCTATCAATTTATAGTAGTGTACTAAACTGCAATCAAAAGGCTATATCCTATCATGTTCGGAAGTAGCCTGTATCCTGATCTACTATTAAATATTGCGTTTTACTAAATTCGAAGCGATAACACATTGCTTAAGCTTCCGTTTATTATTTAAGGTGTTAAATTGGATTTGGATATAGTATTTCTGCATTTTCGTTTCATAACTTAGGCCTACCTGTTTTGAAGGACTAAGTCAGGCAGCCATAAATCTACAGCAGGCGCATGCACTTACATTCGAAAATTACTAAGCGCACCACTGTGTAACTCAACACATATACTGCAAGTGATAATAGTATCGATATGTATCTACTTATAGAAACACATATATCTACTAGTACTATGTCCATAATTATTATATAATTTATGATGTTGATCGTAAACACAGACTACATTTTTTTAACAGGTGGGTATTAGGAGAGATTTGTTCAATTACTTAATTAATATATATTTAAGTAAATTTAAAAAGATTGCATTGTTGTTATATTGATTATAGCAAGGCCTTCGACACAATAAGTTGGTCTGACCATGGTGAAAAGTATTAAAATGTTATGTTATGTTTCAGGAGAGAGTTGTATATATATAAATCAGCCAAATCGTGTGTAGCCATAAATGGTTTTATTGACAGATAATTTGTCATGTCTTATCGGGGCTCGACAGGGTGAAAACCTCTGTTATTTTCACTGTACTTAAATGATTTTCAAGGGTTTAAAAAACGCGAATTAGCAACACACACTTTTGATAATAATATATGCGGTTTTTTTAGTTATACATTTTACCGTATGCAGATGGCACTGTCCTATTGACTGAAACGCCAAACAATTTACAAAACTCGATCAATTTGATAGAGGAATACTGTCATCTTTGGAAACTAGACATAAATGTGTCAAAATCAAAGTTACTGTCTTCTCGAGAGGTGAAATTAGAAATATACCTGATTTTTTTCATTTATTTATTTCGAGGGAGGGGGGGGGGTGAAAATAAGCTAGATGTAATTGATCACTGTAAATACTTTTGATAAATATGTTATCATTTTTTTGACCATGGAAAATTTTGTAAATCAAACTTACCACGCTCAGCCAAATTACGCTTGTTATTATCTGCTCTTTTGAATCCTGGAATTAGAGTTTGACATTTAAAAAATATTCAATAATTAGAGCTACAAATAAAAATCACTGCGTTATACGCTTTCATATTATAATAATAACTGATGGTAGTTAATTGTGACTATGTTCAGCTATGAACATAATGACTAATTAAACGAGAGAAAACTACTGACTAGGCCTATTATTTGCCATGGGTTCAGAGACAGTGTAACTTGTAAGATTTCATCGTGGCCATCTTCGGGAAGAACGTGGGACTCGTAACCTCTGCGTAGCTCCTCGTACAAACGACTCCTCGCACTCCGTGATTTATTCGTGATACCTGAGTATAACAATATTGTACATATACTAGGCATCTGTCCAGCTTATGTGAAGATTTATCACACTCTTATGTTTATAATGTATGTTTCCCAGTAAACACAAAACATTCGTATGACAATTATACAATGCTGGACCAACGTCAAAGACGTTGGGACGACATTGCGCAAATGTTATACAAATGTTTTGTGCTCACTGGTTTATGTTCATTATGCAAAAGTGTATCTTTTATGGAAATGTACATTGTACTGTATCATACACCTTATATTTAGCTGCACATAGTTACTGAATCGCAATTACGCTGCAGAGTTTGTATAATATAAATGTAGAGTAAAATAAAAATACAATGCAGTTATCAAATAAATTATGTAACATGAACCCATTTCCCGCTAGTTATATTATCTAAATTGTCACACATTCGAAGTTGTATACATCTCGCTACAGCGACCCACAACTTCAAGTGGGTGAAAATTACTTAAATCCGTTTAATTTGGGATCAAGAAAATGTAAATGTTCATGTAGAAACATACATTTCGATCCTAATAACAGTGATTTTATTTTCTTATAAAAAAACAAGTATAGTCGTGCTTATCGCTTAGACGGTTAAGATGGCATAGGGATACTTGCTCTTAGAAGGCAGGACATATCTGAAATGGAATTGTTAGAAAGCAGGATCCTTTCAGATAATACTTTGCTGAGTAACGTAGATTTGGGGGATACAATTTGAGCAATAGGGATATCGATTTGATGTATTGGACAATAATGTATTTTCAGACTAGTTTTTGACGCGGCAGGTTTATCAATGTTAAAATAAAATCAACAAAAGTGTCAATTTTCATTCCGATATTTTGTGAGCAGGCGTCTATTTCAACTCGATTTCAATTCGTACATGTTTTTGCAAGGTGGTACAACAGCTATCCATAAAAGATATAATAAAAAGCATATACATATGCGAAACTGTGAATTACTGTTGGCGGCTCATTAGAAAGCAGGACACCATGTTAGCTAGAGTATCACGCATGACCCCATGTTAGAAAGAGTATCTGCATGACAGGTCTACAGAGGGTGACAATGGCAGTATGGTTGAAATCTTCCATCCGTGACCCCCCCCCCCCCCCCCCCCAGTGGGCACAAAACATTTCTACGTTGGGCCGACGTTGTACAAAATTGTTATACAAATGTTTTGTGTTTGCTGGGTTATGGCTTCCCTTCTAGTCGGCTAGTCTGTGGTGGCTTATTTGATCTCTGTTGTGGAATTGTATCCCGAAGGCGCTGGCCTCGAATCCATGCTGGATACTGTCCCACGTAGGATATTCTACCTAATTAAAATAGCAACTGAATGAAGGCGGTGATTGGTTGATCACGTCATGTGGTAGTCTGTGTCGCTCTTTCATTGGTCGGGGGTAGAATACCACACCGCTCTGCAAAACCAATGAACTGATTATTTGAAAATAAGTGATATACTGCCTTTTATCTTTGCGCGGCAGTATATTGGTCTATCTTTTCAAAGGCCTGGGGTGTGCAGTGTTCCATTGTAATGTATAAAGAACACTTGACGTCATTACCAGGAGTAATCCATACTCTTCGACTTCGGACTTTCTATGTCGCTATATTTCCAAAATGTACAGGAAGCGATGTTAAGTCACTTTCACTCACTCACCTGCCATCTTTCGACGAGTTATTAATTGAATATAAAGACAAAGAGAAAGCCTTCTCGTGTAGAAACAGCCAAAATTAAGGTAAATATTAAAAAAATATCACGATCTTACCTTCTGCATTACAATTGATCACAAACAAGGCAAACGTGAACATCAGAGCAACATTCAAATGAAGAAAATGCATAATGAAAAACCATGCAATCTTAATATTCAAACCTATCTTGAAGGAAAACCGTTGATTTTATCACCACAACGTCACTTATATTGCCGTATTAGACGTTACGTCAATTTTTGTTGAGCATATTATCGGTCTGATGTCATATTACTGCGCGATAATGCAAAGTAAAATGGACTGCGATGCAAATGCAAACAGTGAGCGGTTACCGCTGTTTCTTTTTGCAGTAACTGCCTACACGAGGAGTAATCAGTTACTGCTGTTTGCCATTGCATGACTATAGTGTTTGCATTGCAAATACACTTTGATGAACCTGTAATGACAAACTATCGGCGAAAATTGTCACCCGTCAATTAACTTTCTGTATTTTTTCTTACTTAGCCATTTTCATTGATCTCTAGATTGAAATTCAGCCGAGCGAGCGTGTGCAGAACTAACACTACAAAATGGATACCCTGTTTGTTATGACCTGATTATAATATTGACAAAAGCTAACGAGACAAAGTAGCAGCAGCTTGGTTCGGCAGATTTAACACCAGCCCTTCGTGCGTGGGAAATATTTTAATGAACATTCAAACTGCTTATTTGCAGTAAATATTATTGACTAAAATGTATCAAAAGAGAAGCATGAGATTTATTATTATAAATCATTAATATTGTGGATATAGTGCCGGTGTTTCGGCCTATACCGGGGGTACGTTGAAATTGGTTGCAACGTATCCCCACCCCCCCCCCCTCCCGTACGCTGAAACTAGAAAAAGACCAATTTCAAATTATCCCCCCTAGATTTAGAAAACTATACCCCGGGGGTATGTGGAAACTAGTTGTAGTGTACAGGGGGGGGGGGGGTACGTTGCAATTAGCGTACCGGGGGTACGTTGAAACTAGTTTCAAAGTACCCTCCGGTATTTTAAAACTGAAAAAAACACCTTTTTATCTACCCTATTTAGAGCTATAATAGGGCCTACACACCAAATATGCTTATTGCTGACATTTTAAGCACCGTTGGATTTAGATTAAGATTTAGATTTGTTCAAAAATAAACTAGCAAAATTTAGCAGGCTGCAGCATATTTATCATGTTGGCATAGGCATATACTATATGTAAGGGAATAGGGTTCATAATTCATACATGCGTTGTTCAATATCCATTATGCTATGGTGGTTCTTCTATGTTCCTACTTTCTAAAGTGCATCGTTCAATGTTGCTAGTTTCATTACGCTATGTTCAATCAAGGATACACATGTGTTCTAGTATCCTTGGTTCAATATTTTATGTGCCGAGTGACACATTTCAAAGTGCATTCATTATGTTATGTTGGTTCTTCTATGTGGCAGAGTGCGTTATTCTATGCTGGCTCGTCTGGTGCTACATTCTAAAATGCAATGTCGCCAGTTTCATTACGCTATGTTCAATATTCTATGTGCCAAGTGACAAATTTTCAAGTGCATTATGCTATGTTGCTTCTACTATGTGGCAAAGTGCATTATGCTATACTGGTCCATCTTTGGTGCTACATTCTAAAATGAAAAGTTCAATGCCACTAATTGTAGTTTATCATGCTATGTTTAGCAGGCCTAACGTGTTATTCTAGTTCTAAGTCCTATGCCTATAAAATAATTACAAAGCACGTTATGTTGTGATGGTTTTACTATGTTGCCACATCATAACCAATATCCCTGCCGTAGACCCTTTCAACACGATCATCAACACAGAACTTCATACAACTTAATATAAGCCTGGCCTATATAAGTATATTACCAGAGGTGAATTTGTGTTGATTTCTCAGTCGGTAGTCTAATATATTATTGACCAATTGTCATGAAATTTTACGAGCACTATTTGCTAGTGATGGGGGGACTACCCAGACAATTACCTTGGAAAATATTGTATAGTTTAAAAGCTAGTCTATGTGGTAAACAGATGAATAACAAATGGGAAATAAAAAAGCTGAACCGGCATCGCAGATTGTGCGCCAACATTTAATCGACATTGGGTGAACGTCTTGTGATTGCTGGGGTTGTCTTGACACAGACCAGTCTGTCTCTGGGATATGTGATGATGGGTATGTTAGCGGTACGTAGGCCTACAAATCAACACACCACCGCAGCGCCATCTTACAGCATGATGCGGAACTATTATATACGATTACAGTCTAACCTCGCTATAACAATGTACCAGTGACATAAACAAATACTTCGTAATATCCGAAATTTGCTTTAAGCGTGATCTTCCCCAACCCTCCCCATCTAAGATCGGTCAAAGCGCAATAGTACACGTGTATCGCTAATTAACGCTTTGAATTTTAAAATGTTGCTATACTTCAGGTGGACGAATTATGAAACTAAAATGTTTATAAAATATAGCAGCAATAGCATAAGTTGCAGGGTTTGTGCGACACGGGAATGCAAGTCAGTTTATATTACTCACCCGTCACTGTGGGTACATTACATGTAGGCCCTACGTGACGTTTCCAGCCATAATTTGTGTTTCGGTGTATGCATCGCGAACTTGATTGTGTTTTTATCACTATATATTTTTTTTTTTTTTTCTTAGCTACAAAATGTATAGCAATAATTATACAGTGAGCCTAAACTTAATTTATTTTCTTCATGGAAAGTAAATATTGGATGCGACCAGCGGGACTGAAAACGTCATTTTACATTTTACGTCATTTTTACACTAAAACAAACATGATCACCATTGAATACGAGTGTAAACTGCTTATTGCATTCAATACCTAATAAAATACTAAATTATCAATAATTTAGTGAAAAAATCCGTTATGATTTTAACTGTGGAAAAAATCACGATTGAAGATAATGTTGCTCAGACTGGAACAGCTTTGGCTCAATGTTGTGTCGCCAGCCACATATGTCAGCTAGGTGTGATAATCATTGATGCGAAACCTAACACATGTTAACAATCCTGACGGACAAATATCATCGGCTTGCGAAATCTTAATACATTTTGATATTCACTAAGTGAAATTATTTTCCGGTTGCATTTTTTTTATTCGTAATATGAGGGTAAGATGTGATTTTGGGGATCAAAAGTGGTTCGTAATAAACGAATTTCGCAGTAGACGACTTCGCAATAAGCACAATATAAATACATGTATGTAATCCTATGAGAAACGAACCGTTCCTGAGAAATATTTCGTTATACCCAGAAATTCGCTTTAAGCGTGTTCGTTATAGAGAGGCTCGACTGTATGCCAGATTGCATTGTGCCTCATCCTAGATTCCTCGTCTGATTCTGCTTCAGCCTTGTGGCTCGCTCTGATCGGCCACGTGGTAGACGTGTGGGGCGTGCTTGTTGTATGGTATGCCTATTACACCAGTCATTGTGGGGACTGCCTTTTCTTAAATTTGACTTAGAACTGGACTATCGAACATAGCATAATAAAAGTAGAGACATTGTCATTGAATATTGCACTTTATATGCAGCAATAGGCCTGTAAAAGACGCATCATAGCACATAGAATATTGAACATAGCGTAAGGAAACTAGCGATATTGAACGATGCACTTTAGAATGTAGACACATAGAATAACCAACATAGCATAATGAATATTGAACAACGCATCATAGCATAATGCACTTAGAAATTTGTCACTCGGCACATGAAATATTAACCATAGCATAATGAAACTAGCGACATAGAGCGATGCACTTTCGAATGTAGACACATAGAAGAACCAACATAGCATAATGAATGTTGAACAACGCATGTATGAATTATGAACCCTATACCCTTCCATAATACTATGCGTATAGCGTATAGCGTATTGTATAGGCCTTTATGTGATAAAAACAATGCGAAACAATTTTTTTAATTAGTTTCCTTAGAGGCCACAACCTTGCTGACATTGACATTGACGGATTATACGGAGATTAAAGTGTTTCAAGATTTCGCACAAACATTTTTTTGATTAGTTGCCATCGAGATCAAAGGGTTATGTCCAGATTGAAGTGGTTCCAGGCATTGTGCTAACAACTTCTTTCGCTAGTTACCATAGAAATCAAAAGCTTATATGGGGATTACAGTGTTTCAAAAACTCCCGCAAACACTTTTGTTGGTTAGTTGCTATGGAGATCAGAGAGTTATAATGGAGATTCAATGTTTCAAGTCCTCGCGCTAGCAATCATTGTTCCCGTTAGTTGCCATAGAAGGTTATATGGGGATTATCCGAAACCTCTTGCTAACATTTTGTTTGGGTTAATTGCCCTGGAAATCAAAGGGTTATAATTATGGAGACCAAAGTGTCTCAAAAAATGCCCCAATGCCATGTGACGACAATATAAAATATAAAAATTGTCATCATTGAAAGATAACTGGTAGAATGGAGGGGGGAATTTGAAACTAGATGGGGGTAACTTGGAACTAGTTTCAGATCACCCCAGGGGGTGACCTGAACAGGGGGGTGATCTGAATACGTTACACCGGCCAATCCTACTATACATTCAGCTTAGGCTGTGTAAACAATATCCGCTTAAAATAAAAATAAATATTTGTAAGTATAACATGGCGATGAGTAATACAGAAACCACCGTAGCTTACTTGTCGACAGTTGTCATTCCAAGGATCAGCAACATATCATCCCCTTGGATTTGAGAGGATCCCTTAAATATGAAAATGTGTATCTGCCACTTTAAAAAGTGGCAGATACATCACACCCTTTTATATCCAAGGGGACGAACTATATACGGCAAAAATTGAGTAGGCATGGTACTTTCTGGCCACTTGGTCTTCCCCTAACAAAATGGAGAGTGGTGCGGTCTGTCACATGACAGAATCTGTTATCCACAGCCCGTCGTGCAGCTGTAAAAGGGTCAGAATATCAGAAAAGGCTCATTTTGCAGGTTATCCGACAATTAATTAAAGCCATTGTTGAGTTTTTATTAAAAAAATCGGTTCAATATCTTTTTGGCTAATGTTACAATTCCTCTCACGAATGTACCGATTTCGAATAAAACTAGATGGCATGACGTTGCTGAAGCAAAATGAAATATGTTTGGACGGCCGGATAAAAAAAGTCTGGTTGTGTGACAATAGGCGATATTACCCGATTTGACTGGATTTCAGGTCTCGACAAGCGGGTGACCGTAATCAGGTAATAGGACATTTTATTGTGTCATAATCATGGGAACCAGCCAGAGACTGATGGTGTCTTATGTGTGAGTTTTTAACCCATAGGGCCCAAATGTCGCTCCTTTTTTACCTCATGCGAGATATTGCGGTTTTTAGTCCAGCTAATTCGCCAATGAGATTTCTTCACCTTTAACCCCGCGGTACTCGCTCTCAATTAACTGGATCGATCAGAAAAGTCATAGCGGATTATTCATTCAGTTAAAATTTGAAGTCTATTTCTTAAAAAACTCCACGAGAAATAGGGTGGCAAAAAACTGGCCAAAACTGAAAATTACAAAAAAACATTAGTTTGGACGAAGGTACTCGTCCCAAACTTACAAAATGACTTGTCTCTATTTAGTCACGAACTAAAGCTTATGGGTAATGAATTGCTGTAAACATAATTAAATGATTAAAACTGTTTCTATTCATTTAAAATCGTAATCTGAATTTTTAGACAAGTTCATCCCTGCGAACATTGACCTGATGTCGTTTTAATTTTGGTCCGCCGTCTGCGATGCTGGCCCAACATTAACACTTGAGGCGCTGAATGTTATTTATGAAAACCTTGTAGACCAAAGGGTTTTTTTTCAATTTGAAATCATCATGACTGTCTTAGATAGCTCTTTCTGATTCATTTGTGTACCTATGTTATGGGTCTACGGCCAATAGAAATAGTTTGACTCTTACAGTGCGGGGATCGACGACTAAAGTCTATCCCCGCTCTGTAAGAATTAAGACAACACTGTTTTATGTATGAACATGTCCCCGCTTCAAATCCCCCAAATCTAGTTTCAACAATAATTTATTATAGATTGCAGAACCTCTTTTCTAGATCGAAAACATTTCAGCTTCGGTGTTGATGTCAATTCTCTCTGTAATTCACAACGTTATGTATAATAAAAAACCTTCTCTATTATTGGGTAATTACTGTTCAGGCACGCCCGTAATGTATAAATAGGAACAAAGAGGGTATTTTAGACAATCGCCGCCCTGTGAAATCGTAGCATGCGTGTCCGTTATTCGGTGATTATACTCATCTGACAGTGAGTGTAATTGATGTTTACCTCAGGATATTAGATACAGGGCCGCGGTACAGCAGTATAATGTAGCTAAAGTGGTGTCAGAAGATACGGAACCTCACGTAAGTCTATACATAAACAGCAAATACGAGACGCTGAACCAATGTTGATTTAATGTTGGCCCAGAGTCGGAGACGATGGGCCAACATTGAATCAACATTGGTTCAGTGTCTTGTGTTTGCTGGGATAGCAGCTCCACTCAGCAAAAAACGTTGATTCAATGCTATTTTGATGCTGGGCCAGCGTCGTAGACGGTGAACCAGCATCAAATCGACATCGGGAAATGAAGGGAACTGTGAAATCTTATAACTAGAGCCACATTTTATAGTGAACACCCATTTTATCTTTTTTTTTTGTAAATGACTTCTGATTTTGAATTACACGAGAGCTATGAATTTTTTTAAAAGAATGGAGTTTTAGGCCACCTTTGTGCACATATAGGCTAAACTGAGCTAAGAGGATGGTGACATGAATAAGATGACACTGCCCTCCAGACACAAGATTCGAAATTCGAACCTTGGCCGTATGAGGCCGAGCACGCTACCTCTCGGTCACGGAGGCTCTAGAAGGCCAGAGTGGGGCTCGAACCCGCGATCTCCGACTTTCCAAGCAGGCGGCTTTAACTACTGCATCAGGGCCCCCGCCCTATTACAATGAAGTATGGGGGAGGGGTATTATATAACCTTGTTTTCACCGAGTGACGTCACTGCGTTTCACAGAATGAAGTATGGGAGAGGGGGTGTTATATAACCTTGTTTTCACCGAGTGACGTCACTGCGTTTCACAGATATTAAATGCCAGTTCAGAACGCCCATAATGTAGGTAGGTCGTAATGTGATGGTGATATTATTAAATATTTCTGTATAGACCATGGAGACCAAAATTTTTTTCAATTTGAAATCATCAAAAATGGCTTAGTTAGCGTTTTCCGCTTTATTTAAATACCTATGTTTTTGGGTCTACGGCCATTATAAATAGTTTACTCTTTCAGTACGGGGATGGACTTTAGACGTCAGAATCTGACATCTAAAGTCGGTCCCCGCGCTGAAAGGGTTAACATTTTATTCTATTCTTGTAATGAACAAATACGTCGAGATAGTTTACTAATCATGCTAATATCGTACTTGTCATTGGGTTCTCTGGAACGTACAATACTCAAATAGATTATACAACAGATGGATAATTACTATGCTGCTCTGCAAAGCCGAAATGTAATATCTGCTTTCTTAAGTAGTAAGCAGATCAGATACTGCCTTTTGGCTTTGCACGGCAGTATGTCCGATAGGAATGGCAAAAAAGTGGAAAACTAGTTTACTTGAGGTGCGTTAAGATCCCGACCTTGACTGCTATATACCTTCGACGCTGGCCCAACATTGAAACAGCATTGAGTGAATGACTTGCGTCCGCTGGATAGGAGACGATTCATTCATGAGCCGTTTCAACTCCACAGGGAGCATACAGCCCTGCAGCCATTTTGGCGCTCGGAACTTATCGTGCACATTGCCGTCTCTGTTCTACCAGTATCAGGTACTCGTTTATACCTGAGTAGCGTGACGCATGTGAGGGCGAATAAGTGCACTTATCCAATAACTTCAAGGTGTCTTTATAGCGATGGATGGTTGTAATATTTATAATGGACGACAAATACTCATATTTGTTTAATTTGTGACCAAATGTTTGCAAATCTTAAGGGCTAACCCTTTCAAGCCTGAGTTTCCTATTTTCATCTTCATCCACTACAAGCCGCGAATTGCTGTCGCAATTCTCGACTTGTAGTGGACGAAGATGATTTGATGTGGTTTAAAAATTAAAAAAAATTTCCATGTATTGGTAAACCAGTTTCATGAAAATTTTCATCCTGAAACCCCTAGTTGTGGGAAAATCAAGTATGATATCAGGGTTGTTAAATGATGCTTTAATGCATCGTGAGGGCTGAAAGGGTTAAACACTCATTTCATTCACAATAACAGTGATTTGATCTGCTGATGAAACCGATCAAAAACGAGAATAATCATTTGTTTATTGTGGATAAATTATATTTGATTATTGTAGATAGTAACTATATATTCACGACGTATATTCAATTCATTTTCTTTTTTTTTATAGCGATCATGTTTGATTCAATGTAATAAGCTATTCTCTTATTATATTAACACGGTGGTCAGCCCGATAGCGACATCGCTTTATATATTTATGTTCTATCGTACATCGATTAAACGAATAAAAGAGTCTGAGTTAAGAGTATTGTGTGCTTTCAGTGCGGGGAGCGAATTTATACGTCAGATTCTGACGTCTAAACTGATCCTCGTAGTGAAAGAGTAAAGCTTTACTAATGGCCGCAGACCCACAACATAGGAAAGAGCTGACAGAGATATTTATGATGATTTCAAATTGAAAAAACCCTGTGGTCTCCATTGTTCATACACAAACTATTTCAGCGTTGTAAAGGTCACGTTCAGCGTTACAGATTTGAGACAGCTTTCACTTTTACCAACTGGTTATACCTGAGTGATATAAACCCTTAAACTGCTAAGCGCGACTCTAGGCATTTTAATCCGTTTTATTAGCCGTTTAAATCGCAGCTTTTGGGGAACGAAATGAGCGTTTGAGCATCGAGATTTGCAAATGTTTGATCTGAAATTAAATAAATATGAGTAATTTTCACCCACTTGACACAACTTCAGGTGGGTGAAAATTTATATTATTTAATTTAGCGGTTTAAAGGTTAAAAATACCCTGCAGTCAACATCGTTGCTTTTGGGGGCTACGTCGGTTTCCAAACTGATAATAGACCCGTGAAATCTTGAATTACACCTGATTTCATGTGGTGGATAGGATCGGGACGGGGAGGGTTATATAAATACAGTACAGACAGTGGGGGGGGGGGGGGGGCACAAACATTAGTGGGCGACGCACACCCCTGTCACACTTGTTAGAGCGCTGCGAACCTCAACGTCGCGTCACACTGCACAGGGAGGGTGGTGTTAGGGTGGGGCCCGCGGCAGGTGGATCAAACGCAGACGTACGAGGTGATAACGCTAGAAATTTGACTATGGGGTACCATAGGACAAAAAAAACAGTGTGCCATGTGTCTACCACAACATATCATGAAAATAATCAATTTTGATGACAAAGCGGCCATTTTGTTCTGGACAAAAGTAATGTAAGTTAACCATTTTTGTCCTATGGTACCCCAAAATGAAACATCTGAAAAACATGAAAAATGACTTAGCCTTGGTTTTGTTCTGACCCCTTCAATTATCAAAGTATTATTTTATTCACAAATTTAAAATATGATTGTATTTTTACAATTTTTTTATTATCAACGGCAATGTTTATATTTTTACTAATTTTCTGAAGTGCTAATTAGCTATGTAACTACTGTCTTACTGGGCGCCGCAGTCGTTCCCATGTTTTGTTGGTTGCTGTCTCAGGGAAGAATAGGCCTGCATGTTTACATACTGCTTAATTGACGCTACTCGGATTGGATCTATATTTTCCTCGCGTGCCGAAGACGTTATATTTTAGTTAAATTTGTATCGCCCAGTAAATACTTAGGCCGGGTCTATTTGCCCCGTCACGGGGCACACAAGGCAAGAAAAGTGCGTTGGATTACCCGTGACGGGGCAAATAACAGTTAAATCCTCCTCCATGTCCCGTGACGGGGCGTGGAACCGCTAATTTTGTGCCTTCGATACACCGTGGCGGACGAAATAAAGGAAAATTAAAGTTATACAGCCAGCTGTGGTGTAGGCAAAAAAAAATAAAGTGTCCTTGGGCACCCAGTAAATGATGTAACGAGGTTTTTTATTGGTTGTCAAAAGAAGCATTACACTGGGTCCATTCGACTAGCACAATAAATATGTTCGCATTTCTAATTTTCAAAAACAACTACATCGATGAGTGGAGTATGTTCCATCTGGCACTCTGGGGCCAGGTGACGTTGGGAGCATTCATTGTACCAGTATCACCTAATCCATGACAGATAAAGTTTGCCCAGTGTGCAGCGAGCCCTTTATCCCTTCCAAGGATGAGGTTTAGCGACTGTGCAGTCGGCCCCTCATCCCTCCTGAGAGATGAGGTTTACCCAGTGTGCAACCAGCCCCTCATCCATCCTAAGGATGGAGTTTAGCCAGTGTGCAGTGGGCCCCGCATCCCTCCTAAGAGATGACGTGTACCTATAGTGTGCAGTAGCCCCTCATCCCTCAATGAACCTGAAACATGAAGTTTACCTAGTGTGCAACCAGCCCCTTATCCCTGAGAGATGAAGTTTATCAGTGTGCAACCAGCCCCTCATCCCTCCTGAGAGATGAGGTTTATCCGGTGTGCAACCACCCCTCATCCCTCCTGAGAGACGAAGTTTACCCAGTGTGCAAACAGCCCCGCATCCCCATGAGATGAAGTTTAAAAGTGTGCAACCAGCCCCTCATCCCTCCTAAGGATGAGAGATAAGGGTTTAGCCAGTGCGCAGCGAGCCCCTCATCCCTCCTAAGGATCAGGTTCGGCCAGTGTGCAGTGGGCCCCTCATCCCTCCTGAGAAATGAGGTTTACCTAGTGTGCAGTGGGTCCCTCATCCCTCCTAAGAGATGGGGTTTACCAAGTGTGCAGTGGGCCCCTTATCCCTTCTGAGGGATGAGGTTTATCAATTGTGCAGTGAGCCCCTCATCCCTGACTCTGCCTGATAGATGAGTGTTACCCAGTGTGCAGTGGGCCACTCATCCCTGACTCTGCCTCAGAGATGAGGTGAACCAATAACCCAGTGTTCAGTGGGCCCCTCATCCCTAACTTTGCCTGAAAGATGAGGTTTACCCAGTGTGCAACCAGCCCTAAGCGATTAGGTTTACCTAGTGTGCAGTGGGCCCCTCATCCCTCCTGGGAGATGAGTTTTATCGATCGTGCAATGAGCCCCTCATCCCTGACTCTGCCTTATAGATGAGGTTTACCTAGTGTCCAGTGGGCCCCTCATTCCTTCTGAGAGATGAGGTTTACCCAGTGTGCAGTGAGCCCCCCCATCCCTAACACTGCCTGAGAGATGAGGTTTACCCAGTGTGCAGTGGGCCCCTCATCCCTAACTGGCCCTGAAAGATGAGGTTTACCCAGTGTGCAACCAGCCCCTCATCCATCCTAAGAATGAGGTTTAGCCAGCCTGCAGTGGGCTCCTCAACCCTCCTAACAGATGGGGTGTACCTGGTGTGCAGTGGGTCCCTCATCCTTTCTGAGAGATAAGGGTTTAGTAAGTGTGCAGCGAGCCCTCATCCCTCTTGAAGATGAAGTTTAGCCGGAAGTGTGCAGTGGGCCCCTTATCCATAACTGGGCCTGAAAGATAAGGTTCACCCAGTGTGTAGCGAGCCTTTCACTCTCTCGGGTGGAGTTTACACAGAGAGAGGAGGTTTACCTAGTGTGCAGTGGGCCCTTCATCCCTCTTGAGAGAAGCGGATTACCCAGTTTGCAGTGGGCCCTTCATCCCTCTTGAGAGAGGAAGTTTATCCAGTGTGCAGTGGACCCCTCATCCCTCCTGAGAGAGGAGGTTTACCTAGTGTGCAGTGGGGTCCTTCATCCCTCTTGAGAGAAAGGTTTACCCAGTGTGCAGTGGGCCCCTCATCTCTCCTGAGAACGGAGGTTTACCTAGTGTGCAGTGGGCCCTTCATCCCTCTTGAGAGACGAGGTTTATCCAGTGTGCAGTGGGCCCATCATCCCTACCTGGCCCTGCAAGATGAGGTTTACCCAGTGTGCAGCAAGCCCCTCATCCATCCTAAGGATAAGGTTTGGTCAGTGTACAGTGGGCCCCTAATCCATAACTAGGCTGAAAGATGAGGTTCACCCAGTGTGTGGGGAGCCCTTCACTCTCCCAGGGTGAAGTTTACACAATGTGCAGCTGAGCCCCTCATCCCCAACAGATGAGATTATCAGATTTTTCCTATATTAACATTCTGATGCCTATAATATCACATATCTTATGTATTGGCACTCTCCATTCTAGAGTATCACATGTATTAACCCCCTGGGGTCTAGAGCATGACATGTCTCATGTATTAACCCTCTGTGGACTAGACTACCATATTTTCTCAACGTTAACATTCTGATGCCTAGAGTATCACATGTCTTATATATTAAGCCTCTGTGGACTAAAGTATCACACGTATTGACCCTCCGTGGTCTAGAGTATCACGTTTCTAATGTGTTAGCCTTCTGTGGACTACACTATCATATTTAACTTATTTTAACCTACTGATGCCTAGAGCATTATAAATGTTAGTTATTAACCTTCTATAGGCTAGAGTTTGACATGCATTAACCTTCTGAGATCCGGAGAGTCGATAGTATCACGTGTCTCAAATATCAGCCCTCTGTAGACTATACTATCATATTTCTTCTATATTCACCTTTTGATGTCTGGAGTATCACATGTCTTATTTATTAACCCTCTGTTGACTAGACTATCGCAAGTATTAAACCTCTCTGGTCTAGAATATCACGTTTCTTATGTCTTAACCCTCTGTAGACTACACTATCATGTTTATCTTATTTTAACATACTCATGCCTAGAGCTTCATAGATGTTATTTATCAACCCTCTATAGGCTACAGTTTGATGTGTATTAATCCCCTGAGGTCCAGAGGGTCTATAGCATCACGTGTGTCTCGTGTATTAACGCTCTGTGGACTAGATTACCATATTTCTTCTATATTAACCTCCTCATACCTAGAGTATCATATGTTTTATTTAGTAATCCTTTCCGGACTAGAGTAACAGATGTATTAATCCTCTGGGTCTCTGATATCACGTGTCTCAAATATTAATCTTCTGTGAATAGACTATTATATTTATCGAATAGTAACCTTCTGTTGCCTAGAGTATTACATGTCTTCTGTATTAAAGCCGACACAATCAGGCTAAAATCATCAAAAAATCAATAATTTGATTTTGGCTTCCTAATATAGGCCTACGTCCTTAATATGTGAACATGTCCATAGACTAGAATTGCGGAAGTCTTTTAAATTTTGGGTTGCTGTGGCGGAAAGCCCCGTTTATCAGTTATTCCTGTATTTCTTAATCTAGACATGCATGTCTGATATTAAATTGCGTATTTATTTCTCGCCTAACTGATTAATGCGCAACACAAAATTTAATAAACATACGCAATACTAGTCTATGGACATGTTCACATATTATGGCCATATTAAGAAGCCAAAATACAATTAAGGATTTTTTATGATTTTAGCCTGATTGTGTCGCTTTAACTGTCTGGAGGCTGGAGTATCAAGTGTTCTAACCATCTGGTGTCTATAGTATCACGTGTTTCAAACTCCTGTGAACTAGAGTATAATATTTTTCCTATATTAACCTGCTGATGCCTAGAATCATATGTCTCATATAATAATCTTCTGGTGGCTAGAGTATGAAATTGCTCCCATATTAACCATCTAGTGCCACACATGTGTATGATATATTTTCTTCTGTAGCTAGACACAGCAAATGCTAAAAATTGAAATATATTTTAGACAGATGAATTTTCAAAGCAGATATTTGCGAAACTTAGGCCTAACGTTATCTAGGCTAGAAAAGCTGTACACTGGGTAAACCTCAACACTCTACGCTAGGAATGGTAAGCCTTATATCTCGGAAGGGATGAGGGGCCCACTGTACACTGGGTAAACCTTAACACTCTACGCTAGGAATGGTAAGCCTTATATCTCGGAAGGGATGAGGGGTCCACTGTACACTGGGCAAACCTCAACACTCTACGCTAGGAATGGTAAGCCTTATATCTCGGAAGGGATGAGGGGCCCACTGTACACTGGGTAAACCTCAACACTCTACGCTAGGAATGGTAAGCCTTATATCTCGGAAGGGATGAGGGGCCCACTGTACACTGGGTAAACCTCAACACTCTACGCTAGGAATGGTAAGCCTTATATCTCGGAAGGGATGAGGGGCCCACTGTACACTGGGTAAACCTTAACACTCTACGCTAGGAATGGTAAGCCTTATATCTCGGAAGGGATGAGGGGCCCACTGCACAGAACGTAAATCTCATCTCCCAGGGGGGGGGGGGGGGGACTCATTGTACACTGGCTAAACCTAATCCTTAAAAGGGGCTGGCTGCACTCTGGTAAACTTCATCTCTCAGGGATGAGGGGCCGACTGCACACTATGTAAACCTCATATATTAGGAGGGGTGAAGGGCCCATTTCACACTGGCTAAACCTCATCATTATCCATCGTAATTAGGATGGATGAGAAGCTGGTTGCACACTGGGTAAACCTCATATTTTAGGCTTAGTTTGTGACGAGGGGCCCACTGCACACTGGGTAAACCTCAACTCTCAGGGATGAAAAGACGGGGCTTGTTACACACTGAATATGTTTATTTCGAATTAAATACTTCTACACTAAGGGTCGTATGCCTGAAGCCAGTTTAGCTAACACGAAGTTTAGGCTTAACACAGTGGTAAGTAAAACAGTGTTTTAAAAATAATTATCCCGTATGCCAAAAAGCAAGGTTAGCATCCTGTTAATAAACCATAAGGTTAAATCCTAAACCAGTGTTGTAGCGCCGTGAAGCATACGTTACAATTTGTGTACACTTGCAGTGATTCCCCTCAGCGCCGACAATGGGCACGTCCAACAAACACGATACATTCCACCAATGCTGCTTTATTGTTCCTGCCAGCGTCGAAGACCACGGCACAGCATTAATTCATCAACTGCGCAAAGTGTCGTGTTTCCCGGGAGCAATGTATGAGGATGGGCGTACAATATATAGGACTGTTGCTTGGAGATTCCAGGTACCCATGCTTGCTGTACCTCACGCCAATCGCTAGGCCAACAACAGATAATGAACGGCATTACAATCGGTCTCATATAATGACCCGACACATTATAGAGAGATTGTTTGGCGTTTTAAAACAATTTTTAAGACGATTTGCATGTTTGCACTTTGGCCTCCGCACCAAATTAAGCACCAGATTGATTATAATGATTGTGGCTTGCTGTGTTTTGCACAACATAGCAAGAAAACACAGGGAAATTCATATTCGTTGTTGAGTTGGATGATGACCATTACATTGATGATGACATCATTGATCCTAATATGCTGTCATCCGTCCACCCACGAGGCAATTTTGTGAGGCCAATAGATTATTGGTCCAACAAATTATTTAAGTAGGCCCTACATAAGATACATTCATAATAATAATATTGCGCAATAAAATTTGAGAGAATAAATGATAAATTAATATTTACTTTTGATGACGCACAGTAACATCTGAGATGATAAATGATGTATTAACCCTTTCAGCACGGGGACCGTCTGTAGACGTCTGAATCTAACCAGAAATGCATAATGCATTTCTGATCTAACGTATATAAACGTCAGACGTCTAAAGGCGGTCCCTGCGCGGAAAGATTAAAAATGAAGCAAATAAAGCAGAAAAAGCTAATGAAAATGATTATTTCAAATTGAAAAAATGAATAATGTCTTGGTTACATCGTTCTGCTTCATTTAGGTAGGCTACCTATGTTATGGGTGTAGGGCAATTATAATTTGTTCAAGTTCTTTTAGCGCGTGAACCGTCTATAGACGTCTGAATTTGACGTCTACAGAAGTTAGAATCAGGCGTCTTAACGTCAACAGACGGTCCCCGTGCTGAAAGGGTTAATCCATCTTGTATTATCTCAGATGTTATTGTGCGTCATAAAAAGTATATATTAAGTCATCATTTATTATCTCATATTTTATACGAAAAAAAATTTGCGTTGTAAAGGTTGATATTTCATTGGCATATGTATGTACAATATAATCTGAGATAAGAGCATATTTCATTAATTCGATTGGTATATTAGTATTTAATTGCGATAGGCATGCATAGATGTGTGTATAATTTTGCTTGGTACATCACTGATTTGAAAATAAAGAAGGTGATACCTGCAATGTCTTAAAAAGTATTTTGATTTGCATTTCCATCAAATATAACAAAAATATGTTAGTGTTGATTTTTGTCTAATGACTCCACACAATTATGAGTGTCGTATATTAGTATTCTATGGATAATTATGATAATTTAGCTATTTTCATGATTTGATTCAAGTTGCTATTGCCATCAACTTCCTTAACCTAATGATTTTATTTTTTTCAGAGTTTTTTGATTTAATTTTTTTTATCAACATTTCTATGAATCCGCCTGAAACCCAAACAAACTTTTTGTATATCTCAAGACTTGCTAAAGGACGGTTAAATGTTCTTACAGCATTGGGCCACATGGTGATGCTGTCGGCCCAGCGTTGGGCAGACAATCAGTGCTGCAGGTGTATCCCCCTATGGCCTGACTATAAGACACCAATTAGCGGTGATTGCTCTGATCTTACCGTCCAAGACGTGGGAATATGTGCTGTAAAGTGCGGTATATTGCTGACTTGATTTGTTTACACCTGAAAATATAAATATAACTAAATATAACTGTATTTCACTTTTTGTGGTGCTTTAAAAATTTTTTTGACTTTTTTGTATTTTTAGTTAAGATCAGTAGGCTATATAGCTTCAAATAAATATAAATTTCAAAATAGGCAACATTGAAAATGTCTCATCCCAAGGGGTCCCTTTAAGCCAAAACCAGCTTCTGGCATACCGGTTAGCGTTAAACTGAATGACCTCATGAATGACCTCATGTTACATTAATATTTATATTTGGGCTATGCCCCAATATATTGAGTTTTCAACGGATCTTCAAATGTATTATTCTTGGCACGTTTTTGTAAGACGCTATTCCTCCCTGAGTTTTATTCTAATCAACTTGAAATTTTGACACAACATTCCCAGAGTCGTCAGGAGGGGTGCTATGACATTGATGATGACATCATTGATCCTAATATGCTGTCATCCGTCAACCCACGAGGCAATTTTGTGAAGCCAACAAATTATCCAACATGTTCTTCTGTATTTACCCATGATTTCATGGATCACTATACTCTTGAATGGCAAAAGGCAATTTCTGCTTACTTGTAAAGTGAGCAGATACTGCACTATGCTGCTCTTCAAATTCAAAAGGAAGTATCTGCTAACTTGTAAAGTGAGCAGATACTGCCTTTTGGATTACACGACAGTAGGCCTATAATAGGGTCCAATGTTGGTTCAATAGTGTACACGTCGGATGATTCTCCATTCATTGCCAGGAGAGTGAACAGGGTGCCCCTATGTCCAGACTGACTCCACACTTTAGTCTCTAGATTTGATAATAAAAATACATTTATCCAATGTTTTAATTCCGGGCCAGCGTCGCAGACAGTAGCCCAGTATTAAACCAATATTGTGTATTGGGTATGGACAGTTGAAACCTTAAAATATAGTGCAATTCTATTCAAACACAAAAAGTTGAAGCAATGTTGTTTTAATTTTGGGCTAACGTCTGGGATAGTGATACAACATGAAGTCAACAAAGAGGCAAGTCAATGTGTGTACTGGGCACTCTGAATGCGATTCCATTTGACAAACAAATATATATCTATTTACAAGTGCAAAAGCTCAGTGGGGACTTCTGAAATTTGAAGTCTGTAGTCCGAAGTCTAAAATTCCAGTTCAGAATGGCTGCCAAAAAACTCATACGCGAAATTCAAATAAATCTGTCATAGTAAAAATAACCCAACAAAATTTAAAATGGCCGCCACAAAAACTCATAAAACCTAGCCCAAATGTTATTGTTACTTGAAAAGTCACAATTCCAATCTAGTATAATTTACTACTTTTCAAATATTTTAAAGGGTGCGTCAACACTGGTCAAGGGTCTATGTCCGAGCCCAATGGGGAAAGTAGGTTATATTGTTTGAGTGTCAATTAACCCAGGCCTAGTCATATACGTTATTACTACTCATCTTTTTAGATTACAGACATTGATAATTTCACCATCGTTATGTGTCAATGACATTTATCCCCATAGGGCCGTATGCCCGAAGCTAGGTTAGTGACAGTTTAGCTATAACAGTTTTGTAACCTACAGTTTAACGCTAACCGGTATGCCAGAAGCTGGTTTAGGCTTAACACGATGATAAAACAGTGTGTTATGATGCCAGAAGATAACCCTGCTCAGGGGGTAGTTTAAGCATTAGGTTAAGGAAGTTGATGGCAATAGAAATTTGAAATCGAATCATAAAAATAACTAAAATATCATAATTATCCATGGAATACTAATAGACGACACTCATAATTGTGTGGAGTCATTGGAAAAAAATCAACATTATCAAATATTTTTTTATATTTGATGGGAAAGCAAATCAAAAAAAAAATTAAGACATTGCAGGTATCTTTATTTTCAAATCAGTGATTTACCAAACAAAATTATACACACATCTATGCATGCCTATCGCAATTAAGTACTAATATACCTATCGAATTAATTAAATATTAGCTTATCTGAGATTTTACTGTAGATACATATAACAATGAAATATTAACCTTTACAACGCTAAAATAAATTTCGAATAAAATATGAGATAATAAATGATGAATTAATATATACTTTTTATGACGCACAATAGTACAAAAAGCATTAGCCCTTCCAGCACGGGGGCCGTCTGTAGACGTCTGAATTTAACGTCTACAGACGTCAAATTCAGATGTCTGAAGGCAGTCCCCGCGCTAAAAGAAATTAGAAAAAATTATAATGGCAGTAGACCCATAACATAGGTACTCAAGTGAAGCAGAACGAGCTAACCAAGATATTAATGATTTGTTTCAATTTGAAATCATCAAAAATGTCTTCATTAGCTCTATTTATTTCATTTGAGTTGTCCCTACCTATGGTATTGGTGTACGGCAATTATGATGTTTTTAAATCTTTCAGCGCAGGGACCGTCTGACGTCTATGTACGTTAGATTCGGACGTCTGCAGACGGTCCCCGTGCTGAAAGGGTTAATGCATTTTGTATTATCTCAGATGTTGTTTTGCGTCATAAAAAGTATATATTAAATCATCATCATTTTCTCAGATTTTATTGCGCAGTATTGATTTTAGTATTATTGATGTTATGAATGTATCTTATTAACTCAAATAAACTGTTGGACTAGAAGAAACATTTGCATGTTAAGAAGTAAAGGTTAAATTGTCTTTGCTGATTAAAGGGACTGGCCCAGGCTAAAATCATAAAAAAATCGTAGATTTTATTTTCGCTTCTTAATATGACCATATGATGTAAACATGTCCATAGACTAGAACTGCAAAAGTTTTCTAATTTTCTGCTGCGCATTCACCAGTTAGACTAGATATAGAGACGAAACTCCTGATTTGTAATTATTGACAACCATGTCAAAAATTAGAAATACGGGAATTTCGTCTCTATATCTAGTCTAACTGGTGAATGCGCAGCAGAAAAATTAAAAAACTTTTGCAGTTCTAGTCTATGGACATGTTTACATCATATGGTGATATTCAGAAGCCAAAATAAAATCACCGATTTTTTTATGATTTTAGCCTGGGCCAGTCCCTTTAAATGTTTCCCTATCTCGCATGAATATCTCAAATAAATATTAATACATCAATGAAATTAATTAAATGTTTATTGTACATACATGTGGCAATGACATAATAACCCTAACAACGCTGATATATTTTTGTATGGACACCAAATTCTTTTTCAATTTAAAATCATCATAAATGTATTTATGAACTCTTTCTACTTCATTTGAGTACCTATTTTTTGATTCCATGGTTCTATGGCAATTATATTTGACATATATATCTACAGACGGCTGAAAGGGTCAATACATCATTTATTATCTAAGATGTTACCGTCATTAAAAGTAAATAATAATTCATCATTAATCTCTCAGATTTTATTGTTCGGCATTTAATTTCTATTATTATTATTAATGAAAAATATGACAATGCGTCTAATTATTTCAGCTCTAATTTAAATTTGATATGTACTATTTGCTGATTTTATCAAGTGAAGTAATTTTCATTCATCTTAAGGCATGTAAGGGGGGAAATTGCGATTTATCACGGTGAACGAGAAGAAACATTTGAATGTTTAAAAGTAAAGGTTAAATTGTCTTTGCTGATCTTCACAAACAGGACAATCCGACAAACACGACACCTTGTGCCGGTGATGAATTAATGCTGGGCCGTCGTCTTCGACGCTAGCAGGAACAATAAAGCAGTATTGGTGGAACGTATCGTGATTGTCGGACGTGCCCATTGTCGGCGCTGACGGGGAATCACTGCAAGTGTACACAAATTGTATGCTTCCCAGCGTTACAACACTGGCTTAGGATTTAACCTTATGGTTTATTAACACGATGCTAACCTGGCTTTGGACATACGGGTTAATTTTTTTTAAAACAATGTTTTACTTAACACCGTGTTAAGCCTAAACTTCGTGTTTAGTTTCGGTCATACGGCCCATATGTCTCGTATGTACAGTCATCACCAACCCAACCCAAACCCCCCACACCCACCCCATAACCCCCCCCCCCTCCGCCACCCCATACCGCACAGCACCTCTATGAACAGAAAAGCGGTCCGCAGTTCTCATCTAGTTTATAGGTTTTGTGCAGTTTTGTAAATGATTAGTCCGTAATAACAGACTCTGTGTGCGATACAGAGTCTGTAATCATTGCCATTCGTAAAGTTGTGCCTCAAAAATACGGTGCGCATCCGATCGATTCCGCAATGAATCACTGCGTCATTGTTTGTTCAATTATTTTTATATCATTCTGTAATGACAGATCTCATATAGAATAATGCCTTAACGTGGGGACTTAAAGCCTTGTCTTTATAGGTGAATTTATCATCTAAATAGGGCTACCCTCACATTTTTTATGAAATTTTTGGTCTCAGCGTACACTGACCACCAGCATAGAAAACCACAGCTTTCGCTATGCTGTCAATCTCTGACGTTGAACCATGCTGTTCACGTCACGCTCGGACTATAAATGATGGGCTACCTACGTTTGCCAAGTGCCAATAAAATATCAAACGCTATAATATAATTATACACATCTGAATTGCCTCACAGTTATCGTACTAAGGGCATTTAGCAACTATTCATTTACTGTTATTCATTTACCTTTTAAGCGCTAACCATGACCATGAATTGTTTTTAGATTACGGCTATAATTAAATTATATTTGTGGCAAGTGATATTAAGGTTGTAGTCCTAACAAACAGAATAGGTTAGGCTCACGTTTTTAAATGCTGGCTTACAATCTGCAACGCTGGCCCAGCATCAAACCAGCATGGGATCAGCGCCCCATGTTTGTGCCACGACTTGCCTGTAGGAAAGGTCAGGCTGCCTCTTCGATGATTGAACCTATGTGTCGATGACAACTATATTATTTTCAACATTTTATTAATATTTCAATAGTAGGCATACATTTTCAAGGTGAATTTTGTCTTCAATCCACAGAATGTTTTAAACATGACTGCTTGACAAATCTGTAAAAAAACAGAAATACAAATGTTCTCTCATGTGAAGCTGTGTATCGCGTCAGGAAGACACAGCTTCAAGTGAGAGAAACTTTCTCAATTAAACCACTTAATGGGTTAAATAAGATGACGTGTCAGGTAATTATAATGTACGGAACACTGACTTTCTGCTGCACTATGGCCGCCACAAAAACTCATAAAACCTAGCCCAAATATTATTGTTACTTGAAAAGTCACAATTCCAATCTAGTATAATTAACTACTTTTCAAATATTTTAAAGGGTGCGTCAACACTGGTCAAGGGTCTATGTCCGAGCCCAATGGGGAAAGTAGGTTATATTGTTTGAGTGTCAATTAACCCAGGCCTAGTCATATACGTTATTACTACTCATCTTTTTAGATTACAGACATTGATAATTTCACCATCGTTATGTGTCAATGACATTTATCCCCATAGGGCCGTATGCCCGAAGCTAGGTTAGTGACAGTTTAGCTATAACAGTTTTGTAACCTACAGTTTAACGCTAACCGGTATGCCAGAAGCTGGTTTAGGCTTAACACGATGATAAAACAGTGTGTTATGATGCCAGAAGATAACCCTGCTCAGGGGGTAGTTTAAGCATTAGGTTAAGGAAGTTGATGGCAATAGAAATTTGAAATCGAATCATAAAAATAACTAAAATATCATAATTATCCATGGAATACTAATAGACGACACTCATAATTGTGTGGAGTCATTGGAAAAAAATCAACATTATCAAATATTTTTTTATATTTGATGGGAAAGCAAATCAAAAAAAAAATTAAGACATTGCAGGTATCTTTATTTTCAAATCAGTGATTTACCAAACAAAATTATACACACATCTATGCATGCCTATCGCAATTAAGTACTAATATACCTATCGAATTAATTAAATATTAGCTTATCTGAGATTTTACTGTAGATACATATAACAATGAAATATTAACCTTTACAACGCTAAAATAAATTTCGAATAAAATATGAGATAATAAATGATGAATTAATATATACTTTTTATGACGCACAATAGTACAAAAAGCATTAGCCCTTCCAGCACGGGGGCCGTCTGTAGACGTCTGAATTTAACGTCTACAGACGTCAAATTCAGATGTCTGAAGGCAGTCCCCGCGCTAAAAGAAATTAGAAAAAATTATAATGGCAGTAGACCCATAACATAGGTACTCAAGTGAAGCAGAACGAGCTAACCAAGATATTAATGATTTGTTTCAATTTGAAATCATCAAAAATGTCTTCATTAGCTCTATTTATTTCATTTGAGTTGTCCCTACCTATGGTATTGGTGTACGGCAATTATAATGTTTTTAAATCTTTCAGCGCAGGGACCGTCTGACGTCTATGTACGTTAGATTCGGACGTCTGCAGACGGTCCCCGTGCTGAAAGGGTTAATGCATTTTGTATTATCTCAGATGTTGTTTTGCGTCATAAAAAGTATATATTAAATCATCATCATTTTCTCAGATTTTATTGCGCAGTATTGATTTTAGTATTATTGATGTTATGAATGTATCTTATTAACTCAAATAAACTGTTGGACTAGAAGAAACATTTGCATGTTAAGAAGTAAAGGTTAAATTGTCTTTGCTGATTAAAGGGACTGGCCCAGGCTAAAATCATAAAAAAATCGTAGATTTTATTTTCGCTTCTTAATATGACCATATGATGTAAACATGTCCATAGACTAGAACTGCAAAAGTTTTCTAATTTTCTGCTGCGCATTCACCAGTTAGACTAGATATAGAGACGAAACTCCTGATTTGTAATTATTGACAACCATGTCAAAAATTAGAAATACGGGAATTTCGTCTCTATATCTAGTCTAACTGGTGAATGCGCAGCAGAAAAATTAAAAAACTTTTGCAGTTCTAGTCTATGGACATGTTTACATCATATGGTGATATTCAGAAGCCAAAATAAAATCACCGATTTTTTTATGATTTTAGCCTGGGCCAGTCCCTTTAAATGTTTCCCTATCTCGCATGAATATCTCAAATAAATATTAATACATCAATGAAATTAATTAAATGTTTATTGTACATACATGTGGCAATGACATAATAACCCTAACAACGCTGATATATTTTTGTATGGACACCAAATTCTTTTTCAATTTAAAATCATCATAAATGTATTTATGAACTCTTTCTACTTCATTTGAGTACCTATTTTTTGATTCCATGGTTCTATGGCAATTATATTTGACATATATATCTACAGACGGCTGAAAGGGTCAATACATCATTTATTATCTAAGATGTTACCGTCATTAAAAGTAAATAATAATTCATCATTAATCTCTCAGATTTTATTGTTCGGCATTTAATTTCTATTATTATTATTAATGAAAAATATGACAATGCGTCTAATTATTTCAGCTCTAATTTAAATTTGATATGTACTATTTGCTGATTTTATCAAGTGAAGTAATTTTCATTCATCTTAAGGCATGTAAGGGGGGAAATTGCGATTTATCACGGTGAACGAGAAGAAACATTTGAATGTTAAAAAGTAAAGGTTAAATTGTCTTTGCTGATCTTCACAAACAGGACAATCCGACAAACACGACACCTTGTGCCGGTGATGAATTAATGCTGGGCCGTCGTCTTCGACGCTAGCAGGAACAATAAAGCAGTATTGGTGGAACGTATCGTGATTGTCGGACGTGCCCATTGTCGGCGCTGACGGGGAATCACTGCAAGTGTACACAAATTGTATGCTTCCCAGCGTTACAACACTGGCTTAGGATTTAACCTTATGGTTTATTAACACGATGCTAACCTGGCTTTGGACATACGGGTTAATTTTTTTTAAAACAATGTTTTACTTAACACCGTGTTAAGCCTAAACTTCGTGTTTAGTTTCGGTCATACGGCCCATATGTCTCGTATGTACAGTCATCACCAACCCAACCCAAACCCCCCACACCCACCCCATAACCCCCCCCCCCTCCGCCACCCCATACCGCACAGCACCTCTATGAACAGAAAAGCGGTCCGCAGTTCTCATCTAGTTTATAGGTTTTGTGCAGTTTTGTAAATGATTAGTCCGTAATAACAGACTCTGTGTGCGATACAGAGTCTGTAATCATTGCCATTCGTAAAGTTGTGCCTCAAAAATACGGTGCGCATCCGATCGATTCCGCAATGAATCACTGCGTCATTGTTTGTTCAATTATTTTTATATCATTCTGTAATGACAGATCTCATATAGAATAATGCCTTAACGTGGGGACTTAAAGCCTTGTCTTTATAGGTGAATTTATCATCTAAATAGGGCTACCCTCACATTTTTTATGAAATTTTTGGTCTCAGCGTACACTGACCACCAGCATAGAAAACCACAGCTTTTGCTATGCTGTCAATCTCTGACGTTGAACCATGCTGTTCACGTCACGCTCGGACTATAAATGATGGGCTACCTACGTTTGCCAAGTGCCAATAAAATATCAAACGCTATATTATAATTATACACATCTGAATTGCCTCACAGTTATCGTACTAAGGGCATTTAGCAACTATTCATTTACTGTTATTCATTTACCTTTTAAGCGCTAACCATGACCATGAATTGTTTTTAGATTACGGCTATAATTAGATTATATTTGTGGCAAGTGATATTAAGGTTGTAGTCCTAACAAACAGAATAGGTTAGGCTCACGTTTTTTAATGCTGGCTTACAATCTGCGACGCTGGCCCAGCATCAAACCAGCATGGGATCAGCGCCCCATGTTTGTGCCACGACTTGCCTGTAGGAAAGGTCAGGCTGCCTCTTCGATGATTGAACCTATGTTTCGATGACAACTATATTATTTTCAACATTTTATTAATATTTCAATAGTAGGCATACATTTTCAAGGTGAATTTTGTCTTCAATCCACAGAATGTTTTAAACATGACTGCTTGACAAATCTGTAAAAAAACAGAAATACAAATGTTCTCTCATGTGAAGCTGTGTATCGCGTCAGGAAGACACAGCTTCAAGTGAGAGAAACTTTCTCAATTAAACCACTTAATGGGTTAAATAAGATGACGTGTCAGGTAATTATAATGTACGGAACACTGACTTTCTGCTGCACTATGGCTCCGTTTATCATCTCCCATCACATATTTGTAAATGTCTGACGTCAAAGAAGACGACAATGCCATGATAGGCCTAATATAAATCACATTGACACATCAGACATGCCGGTATGTGTTTGAATATACAGCACAAACAACACCTCCGATATGATTGTTTCACAGTAATTGGGAAGTGGCTGTAGGCCTTATGTAGGATATACACATTTTTTAAAAGCTATTCATCCCTGAGTTTCCCTGCTATTCTGTAAATATCAAATTGTTTCTGAACTCATACAATGGACAAGTCCCAAAAACAAAACAAAATTACCCTTATTTACAGTCTAATGGGAGAGAAAGCTGCGTCCTAACATATATTTAGGTAATGGAACCGATAATGATTTTGTTGCCTCATACTTCGACAGCATAACCCATATTGGAGCACGTGTTGTCATGACAACGTATATGTTACAGACTAAATCAACTTTAAATCACCTCTAATGCATGAAATATTATAAAACGATCACAATACTAATCCTGTTTAATATGAGAAAAACTTCCGTAGGTGACATAGACCACTGTATTTGGCCATGTTTTATAGTTACGTGTAGATTACAACAAGCATGGACCCTGAATTATGTGCGTGTGCAATATGTATGTAATCTCACCATGGCTTTCTTAGATATGCTCCGGAAACGTGATTGTTAGTGTCTAAGCTATTTTCGATCAGATATGTAGGTAAAAAAGTAGGTTAAATGTCATGACCTCCAAAAGGCACATATACACTCCCTGGTGATGAGTGTGCAATATGAAATAAATCCTCATGGGTTTTCTCTGACTCGATTGTATAAAAAATTGCGATTTCTTATAGTGTAAGAACGAAATCAATTCACGTTTCAGTTGCATTACCATATTTACCAGAAAGAGATATTCAAGACATAAACTTAAACATACAGACCACCCACCAATGTGTGTTCAATCTACATCAGTCAATACCTGAGCGAACCTAAGCATAAAACATAAACATACAAGCCATAATGTGGGCTCAGGCTGCCTCAACCAACGCATTGATCCATCCATTCATCAATCCATTAATCGATAGTTGATTGATTGATTGATTGATTGATTGATTGATTGATTGATTGATTGATTGATTGATTGATGGATGGATGGATGGATGGATGGATGGTTGGATGGATGGATGGATGGATGGATGGTTGGATGGATGGATGGATGGATGGATGGATGGATGGATGGATGGATGGATGGATGGATGGATGGATGGATGGATGGATGGATGGATGGATGGATGGATGGATGGATGGATGGATGGATGGATGATGGATGGATGGATGCTGAGTACTATGATCTCCTGAAAGAAAACATGCTCAATTCTGATTTTAGCAATGTTTTCATGATCAGATACAATAGCTGGTGAATAAATAGATAGATACATGTACAGATAATTATGGGTTCTGGCTTCGTAATGGTCATAAGACATAAACAAGTGAAGGCAGTTTTCAGATGACGTGCCCTTGAACTTTTCTACTGCAAAATCATGTATAATTAATAGCCATGTGTAGCATTCCAAATGAAAGAAACGTTTCAGGAGTAATTATTTATTGAAGAGTCGAGTATCATTTTCTGAGAGAGGATAATTAAGTCAAGTGTTCACATTCTTGTGGTATAATTATTCTCACAGAACTCATTCCATATAATTGTCTGGATTTATCATAATAACATATATTGAGTCACTTTGTACTTTTGATATAATTCTAAAATATATTAAAAATATGTAAAAAAAAAAAAAAAAAAAATATTTTTGGATTTCATATACTTATACATTCATAATACATATACAATACACAGTACAGAACAAAAAGGAACACGATTATACATAAGACGTGAGAAAAAATAAAACAAAACAGAACTAAACAAAAAAACTATGCTACGTCTTATGTGCAACATTTTTAAGTGGTATATAAACTGATTACAACTGATAAAAGAAAACACGGATAAAAAGTAGCAGAAATGATAGTATGAATGTCTCGAAATATATATATATATATATATATATATATATATATATATATATATATTTCGTCATCTGGTCACCCAGCAAACAAGCCCTATGCCGATTCAATGCCGGTCCACCGCCTACGACGCCGGTCCGGCACCGAATCAGCACTGCCAATGCCAATACGTCGTGTCTATTTAACAGCAGCTCACATCATCATGGTCCTGCCCAACAAACACGAGACGCCGACCCAACACCGGGCCGACGTCTCGTGCCTGCCTGGCATGAATCTGAGCCCCCATATACATACAAAGCAAGCAGAGATATAAAGACCTCTCGGTTCAATGCTGGTCCACCGTCTACGACAATGGACCAGCATCGAACCAGCAAGGTATACCGGGGTCTAGCTGGCTTTGGCTAAAGAAGAAAACACGAGACGCGGTCAATCCCTGTTCCGCCGTTGAACTAATACTGGCCCGACGGTCAAACAAGCCTCGACCAACGTCTCGGAAACACGATGCATCGAATATATATTTCAAATATAACATATTATAATTTTACGTTGATACATTATGCTGTTGCTATTGTGGTATTCTTAGTTTATTCAACCCTCTGAGGTGTCCATATCACTGGAAAGCACAATCAACGGTGGCCCAACACAAATATTCAGAATCAAACTGAGCAATTATTGAACAGTTACTTAGTCTAATATGATTATTGTCTAAGTCATACATTTTCTATATTGGCAATGTGTAACTTGGCTTATTTTTTTCTGTTTTATAAGAGAGCAAACTAGAAACTAAATCAGTCTCAAACACATTTGACTTGCGAGCACGGAACATTTTTTTATGAGCTGGAGAACAAAAGGAGCTGGTGATGGTGACGTTTGTTTGCTTGCATCAGGTGTAGCTAATATAACACACGTCTCTCTACCTTCCAATAGTTTTTATTTACACATCTGGCCTGTCTACCCTATCATTAGTAAACTTCCACCACACCAGAAAACGTGATGTATGATTATCTTAGAGATGTTTCATCTTTCAAATCGTTTGATTCAATTCTCAACACAGACTGTAACAACAAGTCAAATATATTAAATACTAATATTATCAATATTTGAATAATTTTTGATAAGTGTTCAAAATAAAATAAAATGTTATGTGCATTAAATAAATGAATAAATCTACCTGTCAGTATTCTTCTCTCCATCCAGCCATTTGTAAGTGAGTCTGAATGGAGTTGTTTCCAACATGCCTGTGTTTCCAACTTTCCAACATGTCTGCTTTTCCATGCGGAAAACTGTTTGATAATATACTTTAAAAACACATTCATGGACAAGTTAAATTTTATTTTGTCAGATAAAAGCTTGAATTTCTACTTTGTATTTCAAAAATATAAAAACTGGCTGAATGTGACAAACTTGACGAATTTCTACTATTGACTAATAACGTTTCCGTTCCATTGATATTAAAGGGTGGAATCTGCTACTTTCCAGGTGCGTTGGTTCAAAGTTAGTTTAATTCTAATCCAACATTAGTTTAACATATTCTGTCGACTGGGTTTGCATGAATGGACTTTAGAACCACAAAGTCAATATAATAATGAGTAAATAAACGAATGAATCAATGAAAAATAGTAAATAAATGACTATTTGAATGAATAGAAAAGCAAGAGAAAGAATGAATAATTGCATAAATAAATGAATGAATAAATATATGATTGAAAAAATGAATGAATGAATGAATGAATGAATGAATGAATGAATGAATGAATGAATGAATGAATGAATGAATGAATGAATGAATATATAAAGCAATGAATGAAGAAATGAATGAGTAGGACTATGAATGAGTGAATGAATGACTCAATGAATGAATAAATAAATGAGCTAATTAGTAAATAATGAAATGATCGAGGTCCGAAATCACCGTAATTCATTTTAATTTTGGACGGTGTGCGGTGAATTCAGACGCCGCGGTGATTTCGGTCGGTGATTACGGACGGTGTGCGTTGAACTCGGACGCCCAACATAGTATTCTTATATGCGCACACTTATATTATGCGTTTTGTGGCTTCAATGTAGCACTCTGCCCATTTCAAATCACTAGTTCGTCTGCGAAGCTGGACCCCAAAGGTGTGTGATATGTGGTCAGTGACACAATTCTGTGAAACTCAATGACCTCGATCTCCTGTGTTTTCACCGATCTGGCTAATACAATGATACAATGAAGTATGGGAGAGGGTTCTTATATAACCTTGTTTTCACCGAGTGATGTCACTGCGTTTCACAGAATACTATATCGTTCCCCAGGTATTTATAGATTATTCGCAAAATAACTTTTAATTGAGCTGGGATATGATGAAGAAAATATCTTAATCTAGTTTTTCAACTTTACTGGTAAATAATAACATACATACATCATACCATAACTATTCTACTCCCGAACAATGAAATACTGGCTCAGCCTGTCACATGACGAAATTATTAAATTAGGTGTAGAATATCATACTTGGGCCATTATCCCCCCATATAATGGCCAGTGATCCACTAACCATAACGTGTGTTGAAAAATGATTTCATCAATAATTATTAACCTCACATGTTAATTCTCCACAAAGGCGTATTCCGCGAACCCAATTTTTTTAAATGACACATAACTATATAACCATCCAGGCTTTAATGTGGCATAGTTATAAGATGACACCAAGGTGATTTCATGGCCATTTCAAGATCAAATAAGCAGATATTTTAGTGTAAGAAAATGGAATTTTTGCAAACTTGGGCGGCTAACGAAGATACGTATTATTGCAAACTTGGTTGTCCACCGAGGATACGTATTATTGTAAACTTGGGCAGAGAATGGTTAACGACGTGACCATATTATGTGTGGGCGTCTTATTTTAGAATGACTCACATTATTGAATAATTATAGCAACATTTCGTATGAACTTGCGTGATGGATTCGTGTTAGAAACACGAATTGAATATGCTTCTTAGAAAAATGGTTTTAATTTGTCATTTTCATTACCAAATATTTCATGTCGTGTTACCGTACGCATTGCACGTGGGTAGCCCGGCCATTGATTGATAAGTGGTTGCCATCATATCGTTGAATCATTTGCATTTGATATCTACATGTCGTCGTCTCGGATTTAAAGGGTCTTCTGGGCCACTCAAATGAGTGGCAGATAGGACCCCTTAACCTCGATATGACGATAGGATTCACATAGATGCAGAAAAGAATCTTACAAGACAATATTGTGAATTGTGACGAAATATTATAGGTAAAAGATATTTTAAATTAAAGAGTATTTCATCAATAGGTAAGCAAACAAGAGTACAAAAAGAGTTGTCTATTTTATTTTATGGTAATGTGCAATTAGTGTTGTACAAAATGTTTTACTGTGAATCACATAATTTTTGACTGTATAGACAGCTTTTTTCTATTACCGACTTGGGAAAAAGAACGATGTTATGTAATGAGTAAAAAATAGTTATTTTTGCCATTATTCTTTATTCGACCATGTGAATAAATCTATAATTTAATATAAAACAGGACGGCGTTGTGTTCTTGACGTTATCTCGCAAATTATATTTAGCGGCGCAGATTCTGTCCAGGCTTCTCAAAACGGTGTCATTAATGTACACGACTTTAAATACTATAAAAGTATTTCGCTAGGACAAATGTTATCAATGTTATGTCAAGTAAATAAAATACAGAAAATGATACTGATGTGACGATAGCACTTTAATATTATGATATGTCAAGCGGGAATGCAGCCCCTTATTTTATTTCATTTGCTTGATGCTTACAATGGGCGGGGGCCCTACGGTAGTGGTTAGCACCGCTGCCTTTCACGCCAGAGTCCGGGGTTCGGTTCCCGGTCTCGGCGGTTTGAAAGAAACAAAATTGTTTCTTCCCCATCCACGTGTGAAAGTTAGTATTGTGGGGAGCCACCGTGACCGAGAGGTAGCGTGCTCGGCCTCAGACCGCCAGGGCTCGAATTTCGAATCCTGTGTCTGGAGGACAGTGTCATCTCAATCATCTCACCATCCTCAGGAGGTTCTCCTGGCCCAGTTTAGCCTATATGTGCACAAAGGTGGCCTAAAGCCCGATTCATTTCATTTCATTTGATGCGTACAATACATATCACTTACAAAATAATATTAACATGACATATATACTGTAAAAATGTATGCAAGGGATGTCACTGCAGGTGACCATGCAACCTGGTTTTACATCGAAAACTAATTTTTTACTAAATACCATTTTGGTATTTTATGTTGTGTGCAATGTGAACTTTTGCAAGAGTAAAATTTCGAAATTTCCTTCACCAGGAAAAATATTTTATTTTTGCACTTGTATGTTGAGATATTTTCAATATAGTTTTCAGTCTTTGGAATCTGTTTCAGAAGCAGTGGAGTGTGTGGCAAACATGTAAACCACACCAACAATAACCAGCATTAACAAATGTAATGATTTCTGTAGTTGAATAGAATTTTGGAAATGGATGGATGAGACCGATGGAACATACAAGTTCAGAGCAATAGGTTACTGTATACCGATCATCGACGACTATGATCTATTGTTCAAGCGATTATTTCTGCCAACGCAAATTCCAAGTCAGGAAAATATATTTATTTATGAAAATTAGACATTTCCCAAAGTGAATTATCTGATTAATTTAGCATAAAAATCTACTAAATAATATTTTATCAATTTCAATGTTTGGCACATGCTAGAAAGCGTATGTATCCGGTCCCAGCACCACAAGGGTTAACACAAGGTCCTAGCAGCACAAGGGTTAACACTAGGTCCTAGTATCACAAGGGTTACCACGAGGTCACACCAGCACAAGGGTTACCACGAGGTCCCAGCAGCACAAGGGTTAACACGAGGTCCCAGCATCACAAGGGTTAACACGAGGTCCTAGCAGCACAAGCGTTAACACGAGGTCCTAGCATCACAAGAGTTAGCACGAGGTCACAGCAGCACAAGGGTTAACACGAGGTCCTAGCAGCACAAGGGTTAACATGAGGCCAAGCAATTATGAATAATTTGCATAAGTAAAAAAAATTCCATCGCTCCCATAAAAAAGGTGTTTAGTATTTTTCAATCGGTTTATTTTATGTTCTTCGCCTCAGCAAACTCTGCAAAAAGGCCTATTTTAATTATCTCGATTCCCCATGGTTTGTCCATAATTCGTCTCTTTTCCTGCAGAGTGTAGAATAAAATGGTCGACTTGCGAATTCTGTGAAACTCAATGACTTCGACCTCTTTTGTTTTCACCGAGCTTGCTAATACAATGAAGTACGGGGGAGGGTTCTTATATAACCTTGTTTTCACCGAGTGACGTCACTGCGTTTCACAAAATGAAGTATGGGGTATAGTATATAACCTCGTTTTCACCGAGTGACGTCACTGCGTTTCACAGAATTCTGTGAAACGCAGTGACATCATCGGAAACCCTTTTGAACGGTTACTCGGTGAAAATAATGTTATATAATACCCCCTCCCCCATACTTTATTGTATCAGATAGCTCGGTGAAAACATTGCAGGTCAAACCTATTGAGTTTCACAGAAGTTCACCATGCAGATGCCTTTTAAAGGGACATGCCCAGGCTAAAATCATAAAATAATCGGTGATTTTATTTTGGCTTATTAATCAGTTAATATGACCATATGATGTAAGCATGTCCATAGACTAGAAATGCAATTTTTATTAAATTTTTGTGCTGCGCATTCACCAGTTAGGCTAGATATAGAGACGAATTTCTGATTTCTAATTATTGACAACCATGTCAAAAATAAGAATTACGGGAATTTCGTCTCTATATCTAGCCTAACTGTTAAGTGGTCATATTAATAAGCTAAAATAAAATCACCGATTATTTGATGATTTTAGACCTGGGCATGTCCCTTTAACCGCCAAATATAGGCCTTCAATAATATTTTCTAGGTTATTAGGTTGACAAAAGAGCAATGCCTACAGCGTACACAGATATCTGGGCACAGAGCGGGACGGATACCCAGCACACCCGGCCGAGACGTTGAACCAATGTTAGCTTCATGTAGGAGCAGCGTCTTAACATGGAATGTCGGGAACCAATGGTTGTGTAATACTGTGCCAGCGTCGCAGACAGAGGACCAGTAATACCCCAGCATTGGGTCAACGTCTCGCGTTAGCTGGATGTGACCTGATGTCAGTCAGTTGTACGGCGTAAGATGACGATTAAGAATTAATAATAACTAAACAACATCAATCTAGTAAAATCATAGCAAAGCATAGTTGCGTGATTTCACGTTTTGAGTCCACTGTCATATTGTACACTATCGGGCGTATTCATAAAAGAGGTTTTACCAAACCCGAGCTCAGCGTTAACACGAGTGTAACTAAACATACGTTTAAATAATTTATAAGCTGTATTCACAAAAGCAGTTTTGCTCCAGTTTAAAGATTCATACAGCTGCGAAATGGGCATGCGTGGGACGGTCAGGTGAAGGCCTACATTAGCCTATAGAGTACACTTCGCCTATATTAATATGAGCAACTGAACTAATTACAAGATACTATTCCAACGAGAAATTGGCCTAAAGTTGTTTTATTGTTAGACCAACGTCTGCGACGTTGACCGACATTAAACCAACATTTGGTGAGTGTGCCGTGTTGGCTGAGAAAGCTTCACTGTTACTGTGCTGTGAGTCAATTGTTTCCAGACCCCCATGGCAACACAACTGTTTGTGTCTCAACACTAAGCCCACATGAGAGAATTGGTGAATCATTTCCTCATAGATGTCGCTCAAGTATATAGAGTTTATATGATTTGGGAACTTGCTCATAATAAGGCGATGTGTATGAAACGCATTTTAGTATTATTATCTTGTCTGATAACTGTGGATGTGGGGAGATATGTCATTGTGGAATGTCCAGGGGCCACTGTTGCATTCTGGGGACACCCTTGTCCAGTGCATTTTGACAGTTGACTATACCTTTAAGAAAACTTCAGAATGCCGTTTAAGCTGGCTGGTTTTACAGTTTGCTCGACGTTCATTAACACAAATGATGGTTACCCACATCCAAAATGCATACAATTTGTGTACACAGCATACACAATTTAATACTCTTGTTAAAAGCGCATTCCCGATAACACGATACGTCAATACAATGTTGGTTTAACGTTGGGCCCGTGTACTATTTCAAGACAAGCAACATATGATTATGAGGGACATACTGTTTTTCTTGTATATATTCTTGTTGTCCTTACAGAAATACATAACAACGTTTTGTGTCTTTTTTTTTGTTTATTTCGTATTATATAAAATATTATATCGGCTGTAAATCATTTATTTATTATTGTTTAATACATCATTTATTCAGGTGGCATCCATGACAGCGACTTTCAAAGTCTTTATGGATGTCTCCTTACCCTGTAGTGTTTCATTTTGCATATGAATCATTATTGTGTATTTTTGTGGTGAAATAAACAAGTTTTCTTTTTCTCTTCTTCTTCTTGCAGACAGCGGTACATCATTAATCCAACAGTGGGCTAAGGTCTATTGTTTACTGGGTCGAAGAAATAGATCATTTGCTCTTTTATAGAGCCTGTAATCAAAATCATATAGAAGATAATTATTCTGTTATCGTTTTAATTCATTATTACTGACATATGTGTCATATTTTAATTATACATGTTGCTCAGAATTCAAATATCCGTTGTATAAAATATTAAGCACAATTTCCGATATTAATCATTGTTAATACGATAGGGCGGGGGCCCTGGTGCAGTGGTTAAAGGTACCTGCTTTGAAAGTTGGAGATCGCGGGTTCGAACCCCACTCTGGCCTTCAAGTTAGAAAAAAGCAAAATGTTTCTTCCCCGCTCACTCGTAAAAATTAAATATCTGTCTCTGTCTGTCTCTGTCTATGGCTCTGACTCTGGCTCTGTCTCTGCCTGTCTCTGTCTCTGTCTCTGGCTCTGGCTCTGTCTCTGGCTCTGTCTGTCTCTGTCTCTGTATCTGACTCTGTCTGTCTCTGGCTCTGTCTCTGTCCGTCTGTCTCTGTCTATGGCTCTGTCTCAGGCTATGTCTCTGTCTGACTCTGTCTGTCTCTGGCCCTGTCTCTGGCTCTGTCTGTCTCTGGCTCTGTCTCTGTCTGTCTCAGTCTCTCTCTGGCTCTGGTTCTGTTTCTGGCTCTGTCTCTTGCTCTGTCTGTCTTTGGCTCTAGCTCTGGCTCTGTCTCTGGCTCTTGCTCTGTCTCTGGCTCGCTCTCGCGCTCTTTCAGAAACAATGGCCCCGTCCAAACTCACTAGCACGTTAGTGGTAGTTCCTTTCAGCTTTGGCCATTATACTGCTATGGTGGGGACGCTCGGATCTTTTATTTTACCGTGATACTTTCCCTAAATTATTCTTAACCCTTTCAGCGCGGGGACCGTCATTAGGCGTAAACGACCCCCGCACTGAAAGGAATTAGCAAATTGTTATAACCGTAGACCCATAACATAGATATTCAAATGAAGCAGAAAGAGCTAACTAAGCTATTTGTGATGATTTCAAATTGGAACAACTCTTTGGTCTCCATGGTTGATACGCAAATATTTCAGCATTGTGTTAAACCATCTAGACATTAATGAATTATTATTTATTTGGCCAACGTTCTAATGTATGTGGTCCATCAAAAATGATTTTTAATCAGGAAGGTGAAACGTCTGCCCTGTTTTTAACTAGGCAATGTTGATGGGATGAATCAGATTTAAGTTCTAAAGTATATTTTTTATACCACTCCATGACGGAGACTTATTCTTGAGGTCACATAGTGAGCGCACGATATTACTGCAATACATTTTTCAAATTACTGTTATCATTATTACATTTAGCTATAAACAAAAAAAATACATATTTGTGAATTAATTTATACTATTCGCCTTCTGTTTTGTGAGTAGGCCCATGGTTTATACTCTTCCAGTCTGTGCCGGCTATGCGTTTCTGAGGGTAGTAACAATCTGTTCAATTTGACTGATTAATTTACTGATTGACTGATTAAGGCAAAGTGAACACTATTATCATCGGTTGTTTAGATTAAGTTATTATCGCCGTTATCCAAGATACCATTTATGATTTACCAAAAAGGTTTGAAATAGCCTTATGTTTATGTTTATAATAATATTTGAGGAACTATAGAATGTATGGTGAAATTGTTTTTTCAAAAAAGTCAAAGATACATTGTGAACGCGTAATCCCAAGTACCACTAGTCCGTATTACTTATACTTTTGTATGTAGGCACTTACCTGCCTGAGTACGAAATGAAAAGGTTTTGGTCATAGCGCAATGATTTTTAGTGATTGTCAATTAAAATGCTTGGCAGAGATGCATTCGTTTTCGCCTCATAGGGAAAACACATCTTATTTTCATTTCAACAAGGGCTCAGGGGCACATATTTTCTGTATTTTACTTCTGTGTACATATAATAGTATTCTATCGGGTGGAGAAAAGTATAGGGGGGTAGGCCTACTATCCTGTTTATTAATAAAATGTGAGTATTATAATTTAGTGCTTTGTTTACAATTGTACCTGAACTATATAATGGTGGTTGTTATAGCTACTAGAGAATTTAATAATGTACAGACAAGAAGTAGGTAATCCTTTTGTGGATAACTTTTGTGTTACTCTGCGATCATGTGAACACATTCAATTATAAAGTTAATGATGAGATAATAATAATTACGAATGTTGCACTTGCATTTATTAATTTTTAAACTTGAAGAAAATCCTATCACACATAAAATAATGTCGATCTTGTTTATGTTTCTTATACAGATAAAACAAAAATAGCCAGTGACTTTGAGTGTTCATGTAGAGTGTCCATATATATTCTTCTAAAACCACTGGAAATAAAATAATGAATGGATCAATGAAACATAATTATTTTTTTAATATGTTCTATTCGTGGTGATCAAATTCGAGATTTGCATTTAATATTTTGATAAAAAAAATTACAATATGATAACAAGAACCTAAGTATTTGTTGGGTAACACATAAATTAGGTAGATAGGCATACTTACAATTGTATCTCTCATACACTACTGTATCATGTATATACGGGACAGTCGTGTCTCCAGGAGAATGATCTAAAAATTGTGTCGCTGTACCTTTATCCTGTACAAATAAAACAAACACAAATATCACTATAGCATAATTTAATCATTACGAGAACGCAATTCTGCTACGTGAGTGTACTGTGTAGCAACAACGATTTATGTTGTAGCGCTCATAGAGCATATTTTGCACAAGATATAGTCTAGATTATCTTGCTCAGACATGTTGAAATAACCCTGCTGTTTTTCTGTGGTTTAAATAAGAAAGGTTGGAATAGTTATTTAACCCAGTGGATTTGGTGTGGATTAAATACAAAAATATTTCTATAGCCAGCTGTTTTTCTGTAGGTTAAAGAAGGTTTAAATAATTTAACAGCACAGGTGATTTTCTGCGGGTTAAATAAGAAGGTTGGGACAGTTATCTAGCCCGGTGTATTTGTCGTGGATTAAATATGAAGATTGGAAAATCGCTCTGTAACCCAACTGTTTTTCTGTGTGTTAAATAAGAAGGTTGTAAAATTATATAACCCAGGTGCATTGTAGTGGGCTAAATAAGAAGGTTGAAATATGTCTGGGTGCTTTATTACGTGTAGGCATAAAGAAGGTTGGAATTGTTGTTTAGCCCGGGTTGTTTTCTGTGGGCTAAATAAATATGTCGGTTGAAAAGTTATATAACCTACTTGCTTTTATTTGGGTTAAATTGATTTTCTGTGGGCTGGAAGCTACGAAGGTAGAAATAGGAGGTATACAGTCTGGGTTATTAATTGCGGGTTCAATTAGAATGTTGGAGTTGTTATTTAGCCCGGGTTGTTTGATGTGGAAATAGTTATTTAGCCTGGATACTTTGTTGTGGTTAAATAAGTACATAGGTCGACATAGTTATATATCCCCGGTGATTTGATGTGGGTTGAAGACGAAGATTGAAATAGCTCTAAAAATATAAAGGTTGAGATAGTTCTATATTACCCATCTGCTTTTCTGGGGGTTAAATAGGAATGTTGTAAACGTTTATAACCCTGATGCTTTTTTGTGGGCTAAATACGAAGGTTGAAATAGGTATATAGTCTGGGTTATTAATTGCGGGTTAAATAAGAAGGGTGGAATTGTTATTTAGCCCGGGTTGTTTGATGTGGAAATAGTTATTTAACCTGGATGCTTTGTTGTGGGTTAAATAAGTACATAGGCTGACATAGTTATTAACCCCGGTGCTTTGATGTGGGTTGAAGACGAACATTGAAATAGCTCTATAACCCACTTGTTTTATGTGGGTTATATATGAAGGTTTGTATTGTTATTTATCCGGGATGTTTTCTGTGTGTTAAATATGTCAGTTGAAAAGTTATAAAACCTACTTGCTTTTATTTGGGGTGAATAGATGGTTCAAAGAGTTAAATAGCCCGGTATGTGATTTTCTGTGGGCTAAATAAGAAGGTTAGGATAGTTATCTAGCCTGGTGCATTTGGTGTGGATAAAATATAAAGGTTGAGATAGGCCTAGCCTAGGCCTAGCTCTATATTACCCAGCTGCTTTTCTGTGGGTTAAATAAGAAGGCTGTGAACGTTTATAACCCAGATACTTTGTTGTGGGCTAAATACGAAGGTTGAAATAGGTATATAGTCTGGGTTCTTAAATGCGGTTAAATTAGAAGGTTGGAATTGTTATTTAGCCCGGGTTGTTTGATATGAAAATAGTTATTTAGCCTGGATGCTTTGTTGTGGGTTAAATAAGTAGGCCACATAGTTTTCTATAGTTATTTATTCCGGGTGATTTTATGTGCGTTGAAGACGAAGATTGAAATAGCTCTATGACCCACTTGTTTTTATGTGGGTTATATTATAAGAAGGTTTTTATTGTTATTTAGCCCAGGTTTTTTTCCAGGATTTGAAAAAAATAAGCGTGGGGGGGGGGTGCCGGCCCTCAAGTTTTTTGTTGGTATATTTAGGTGGCATTTAAAATAATGTGGCGAAAAAAGCGGGGCCGTCCCCCCTCCCCCGCCCTGGATCTGCGGCCGGCATTTCTCATCATTAAGTTGACTATAGGCCTATATTTACCAAATGTTGGTTTAATGTTGGCCCAGTGTCGTAGACGGTGAACCAACAATAAAGTAACCTTGGGTGAATGTCTCAGATACTAAGCAATGTAAAATGCACATCGGGCGATTGATGGTGTATGTCCTATGTACGTCACCGATGAACTGAGGAATGTGAGTTTGTTGTATCATTATAAAAAGATATAAATACTAAAAAACATCTACCTAACTCAGCAGGGCACGCCTCAGAGGCCACCCGTCTAACAGTCTGTTAGCGAGTGTTTGGGTAAGACAAACATGACGCTTTAATGCAATGCTGGTTTAATGTTGGACCACCGTATGCAATTATCGCAAAAATTATGGCAGCAGACAGGAACATTACACATAAATAGTACATGAAATATAGTCATTCAAAACAAACCATTGCCATAAAAAATATAATATTACTGGTTAAAAACATGAATACATTTAAAACACAAAATACTTATTAACGCTGAATAATATATTGTAAGTAAACGTTGAAGATTACCTTGGTTGGATTGTTTCATCTCTCAATATATCTGCTAGATAAACTTTAGTCCCAAAAGTTAAAATTATAATTAATTATTAGAGCTATCGCTACTCAACCTTTCAGCAAACTTTGGAAACTTAAGTTTATTTGTATTCGTTAAATCTATATGAAATGGTTTAATTGATAAACCATCTTGCAAACATATATAATGATATGTAGGATGAGAAACATGGCTCGTAATTGTAATTTACACACTTTATTGTGTGTGGATATAAAATGTGGGTGATGGTACTACAAGGGTTCAGACGAGAAGGCTGCCGGGCGTGCCTATTTTTATAGCAGGACAATGGTCACCTGCTTATCTTAGCGAGGTGTGATTTAGCCATCGATCTGTGGCGTCCACACTAACGGTGTTCAACGCTCACGCCGTGCCAGGTCAGGCGTGTCCGTTTCGTAACACACGGTAATTGCTGCCACAAATCGAGTGCCCCCCCCCCCCCCCCACTGTCTGTACTGTAGGCTCTAAATCAATCCTCTTGGCATAGAGCGGCTATTTAACGGTCGTTTGCCGCTACACTGGACATCTAACACGAGATATTGGCCCAGCGCTGCCTAAATGGCGGGCCAGCATCACCAACGCCGCCCCGCTATTGAGACAGCACTCGGTCAGCGTGTTGTGCTTGCTGGGGTACGGTGTTAATTTACACGCATGCAGAATGAACAAGGCGTTCAAGGTATCATATTCATCTGCTGAAGTATATGAAATCCCCACCTCAGCAACAACAACACCCCCTCCCTTTCCTCCGAGGCTATTCTGCAAAGCCAAAAGGAGGTATCTGCTCACTTTACAAGTAAGCACATACCGCCTTTTGGCTTAGCACAGCGGAATTTAAGAGAGAGTGTGAGTTGAGACCACACCCAGTTAGATCACCATAGTAACCCGGGTGGTCACACGTAGTTTAGATCAGAATGAGCAGCGTCACCATCTAGTTAGATCACCGCATGGTGATCAATCTCTGAAGGAACGTGATTACAAGTGAGCTGTAAAATCACCGCTAGAACTTGATTACAAGCGACATATCACCAAGTCACCATAGAAACGTGATCACAAGCAACAGATCACCAAGTCACTATAGGAACGTGATTACATGCGACAGATCACCAAGTCACTATAGGAACGTGATTACATGCGACAGATCATCAGGTCACCATAGGAACGTGATTACAAGCGACAGATCATCAGGTCACCATAGGAACGTGATTACAAGCGACAGATCATCAGGTCACCATAGGAACGTGATTACAAGCGACAGATCATCAGGTCACCATAGGAACGTGATTACAAGCGACAGATCATCAGGTCACCATAGGAACGTGATTACAAGCGACAGATCATCAGGTCACCATAGGAACGTGATTACAAGCGACATATCACCAGGTCACTTCAAAAACAGTGATTGCACATTAAGACAGCTGCGAGTGGGTCGACAACCAGGCATGCGCAGGCCTACTTTAAAAATGAAACATTGTGCAATCCACACTGTCAACGGGTGGTGAGTATCCTGACACCATGCCAACACACGTTTTGTCCACCGGGATCAGAATCATGATCAGCATCATTTTACGGTAGGTGTAATTTTTCAATCTAGACTTGATATCAATGAAAATTCCCACCTCTGCAACAGGGGCGGATCACGAGGCAGAGCCAAACACAATCTAAGTACTAAAGAGTTGTATCTGTCACTTGTTAAAGTGGCAGATACAACTCTTTGATACTTATGTGACAATTTTTTCGAGCAAGTTTCAAACCAAACAAATGTCACTCAATTGAAATAAAATAGTTTATTGTAAAGGATCAGTTAATTAATAGGTCAGGATATGTTTTTTTTAGAAATATCGATATTTTTCATCATTTGAAGCTGGAAATTGCGTGAGCGATTCCAGCTTCGAATGAATGGAAAGAAGTAGCGGATCATCATCAACAAAGAAGAAAAGAAGAACGTTTATTAACCAAAATACAATGGCAGGGTGACTTGACCCTTGCTAAAATTTTCAAAAAACGCCCCTAATCTGTTTTCTTTAAAAAAGGGCGTTCCGTATTTGTTTCTTCTTGGAAGCCGACTTCGAATGAATATACGATGACCACATGAATATTACAGTAGAAATCCAATAAACAAGAGTACATGTATATTACTCGATGCCGTGAATCGCAAGGAGAAAATTTATCACGCCGGAAAATATCTTTAATCGGCCTAAATCGCTTCTGGTGCTCTATTAAAGGGTGGGCGTTTCACTTAAGTCAACTGGTTCAAACTGCCTGATGTGGTAATTAGTGTCACTTACATCCGAACAATGGCTAATTGTTGTCATGTGATTTGCCTGTGGTCCACAGGCAAACACCAATAACTGCCCGCGGTAGGCCTTTTCTGCGGACTTTTTAAGTAAGTTGTTCCTGCCGTGAAAAGGTGAAAATGTCATTGGTAGGTAAGATTACCAAAGGTAAAAATGTCTTTTTAGTGAATACCAAATGGTGACAATGCCAAATACCAGATGGTAAACATACCAGTAGTGAAAATGTCAGTAGTAAAAATGTCAGATGGTGCAAATGACAGTGGTAAAAAGCCCGGTAGTAAAAATGTTATTGGTAAAAATGCCAGATAGTAAAAATGCCATCGGTGGAAATTCTAGATGATTAAAAAACTAGATCAGAAAATTACTATGCCATTTTTTATCTCCTGGCATTTTTACTGTCTGACATTATTACAGTCATTTATTTTTACCGTTCCAGCCAGTATACAATCATGTTACTTTAACCCAATGCCCTGACCACTCCACTGCATCTTTAGTTTATGTATATTCACCAAGTGGGCAGTGAGGTCAAAATTTTAAATTTATATTCTTTAGTTGGTGTGATAGCCGTTTCCTTTCAGTTTCATTACGTGAAAGAATTTTTGAAAAACCTTTCGTTTTAGGATTTTTATATTTAGTAATAAGATTGATAAGACCAGTAATATTAAACGATTTGTTGCCATAGGCTATGTTTTAATGAACTGGCTGTTCGTAATAATATGTATTATGCCAAGCCGTCTTAGTTAATACCGGTCATCCTGCAAATAAAAAGTTTCATTGACGCAATGTTGTGTTAATGTTGGGCTACCGTATGCGACGATGAACCAACATTAACACAACATTGAGTCAACGTCCCGTGCTTAATGATAATGAACGATACATTGATGCAAAGCTATCTCATTGTTTTGTTCAACATTCAGAGCGTACATCAAAGATAATGTACAATTGATACCATCTTGCTTACACCGCGTGGGCGCCACTCGTTTTCATCACGGCTTATTACGATGTCATCAGGTCATGATCTCACATATAACAGAATGATAGTAATATAACCTTCATATAGCCAGGGCATGTTGCGTGTCGCGGTAGTAAGATACAGCTTAAAGTGGGTTTAATTATATTTAAGTTAATATAACGGTCAGGTTGGGTAATTCTGTATTAAATAAAATAGTTGTCACTTCAAGGACTGTGAAGTTGTCAGTCAGTATCTGGCAGGGTGCCACGTAGTGGCAGGGTTTCCATATTTTGTCATTGTCTTTACTGTTTATGCATTGGCAGGATGCCTATATTTTGTCATCTTTATGCAGCACTCGGCCAAACTGAAAGCGGGATGTCGAATAAAATACGTGACTAAAATAATGATCATGTATGCAGCTTATCTCAGAAAACATGATAATTATATCCGATGCTGGACTAATGTTGGGCCAGCGTCGTAGACGGTGGACCAACATTAAAGGCCAAGGCCAGGAAGGGGTCAACGTCTCGTGTTTTGCATATAGCTTAGTGTATTATATCCTCGGGCTGACACAAATATTTTAAATATCCCTTAAATGGGCTTAAATTTACCACTAAAACATAGGTAAAAACAATTAGATGGACCTCTCTACACATCTTTTTATTAGCATGATTAGTAACTGTGGTGCCCAAAATAACTAAGTTGACCTAATTGTTTAAATTTAATTATTTTGTATTTTCACTCACTTGACGTTGTGTCTCGCTAACGTGATTCACAACGTAAAGTGAGTGAAAATTATTCACACTTGACAAAATGAAGGTTAATGATTTTAAAGTCTTTCTGGCTGATGTCACATTTTATCTTTACCAGGTCTGAACTCTAGTTTTTTAAAGTGCTAAGACAAATTAAAAAAACGAATATAATCGTGACCGGCGATTAAAGTGGTAAAGAGGCAACAACCCAGCAGACACAAGACAATGAATCAATGTTGGTACACCGTCTACGACGCTGGACCGTCAGTAAAACAACATTGATTCAACGTCTTCTGTCTGCTGGGAAATGATGGTGTTTCCGAGTGTGTCTTCATCATCACCAGCGTGAAGAAGAACAATCTATCATTTTCAAAGGGTACTCCACTAATCTGTGTCCATCCTACTCTGCAAACAAGAGACGATGGAACAGAGTTGGTTTAATGCTGGCTCCGCATCAAAGGTGGACCACCGTGAAATGCCGTCAGCAATTTGCGGCTTGTAGTGGATTCAAATGGCCAAGTAAATTCAAGATTGAAAAGGTTAATGTATGCAAAGGATAATAACTGCTTCTTTTTTATGTAAGCAGTTTTGGCTTTGCAGAGTAGATTTATGATAGGGATAATGATTATATAGACACATATTACCAGTTTTCGTATTGTGCCATGCTGATGGTGTCATATGAGGAATTTCATAACATTTGACCTCGGCCTACATTCCCACGCCTGTCGTACAACACATCTTTTATCATGTGGAAACTGAATTACTGCACTATATCATGACTATTTTCAAATCCACCCCTCCAATGCCATGGCAGCTCCTTCTGTTGCGTCTTCATCAAACAAATGTGGGATGTATGCGAAACAAACTTTATGGCCTATGTTCGAGTTTGTGTGAAATTGAGCCCGCGAAATAAGCTGATCAGATGCTGTTAGGCTAAAGGCATATTGTTTTTAAGCAGGCTCGTCGAGACTATGCCTCCAGAACGTCCGCGATTGTAGGGGTAAACATACACTTATAGCCTACGAACGTGCATGCGCCATTATCAAATGTTATTTATCACTACATTTAGTTACTATTAGATGAATACTCTCGTGCAGAAACACTATGTAGGCCTAATATATGCTTACGTTACAAGTAAGTAGATACTGGCTTTTGGGCAGAATATATGTTATCATGTTTCAACAAATGTATTTTTATTGAAACTATTTTTACTTGCAACACAATGATTGTATCTTATCATAATTGCTCGAAACGTATTCTAGCTCAATCATTAGGTTTAACATTTTCAATATTATGTAATAATATTTACGATTTACGATGTCTATATGGCATGAGAAGAGAAGATCGTGTCTATAAAGAGAGACATAGCAACAACTGGATAAGCATATTTTGTGCCGAGTCACTGTTTCTTGTTAGCAACTGTTCTGATGACGACGAGTTCATTGAAATAATTTCCGAGTTATCTACTTCACCCAAACATTTGCTCTTTTTCAACTTAACGAATTTGCTACTGATGCACATCTATTTGATATAGACAAATACCTACAATGTTTTATTATCAAGAATTACAATAATACTTTGTGAAAATGTGCTTATTATTCCGAAGATTCATTCAATAAGAGATGTAAGAGTAGAAAGTGGCAACTTATTGTCACTACTTCATGTCAATGCTCGTAGTGCTCCTAAAACTTTAAATAATTACATAATTATTATTTTTACAAAATATAAATATTGATTTACAGTGTATCAGTAGTCGGTGTTTCTGAGACATGGCTTAATGACTCTAATGTTGATACGTGTAATATCTCAGGTTAAAACCATGTTTATAATTATCGAAAGGGTAAACGAGGAGGCGGTGTATCTTTATTTTTAAGGCATGGTATTGATTATCAGACGTGTGATTATCTTACCTTGATGAATGAGTATTTCGAGTCTGTTTTTGTTCAACGATCACATGAATCTATAAAATCTACTCGAGACATCATAGTTGGTGTAAGTTATTGAAAACCTACTACTGACGTTAAGAATTTTGTGCACGAAATGAGTAATTTGCTGTCATTATTACATCAGGCAATGGGTAACTACAACAAAAAATTTGTTAAATGTACATACTCACATACATGTACCTACTGCTGATTTTATAGATTATTATAATTCTTATTAATTTTTCCGTTAATTCCCAAGCCAACTCGTGTGACAGGTAATACTGACACGCTGATAGATAATATATTTCGAAATGATGTCGAGTGTCTTGATATGATGAACGGAATATTTTATAATTATATATCTGACCATTTTCCAATATTCTCTATTAATTTTAAAGGACATATTGCAGACACAAAACAATATATTACTAAGCGCATGTTAACAACAAAAAATATTAGCTTATTCCAAAAATGTTAGCTAATGCTGGTTGGAATAATGTTATGTCATGTAGTGAATAATAATAATAATAATAAGTTCTTCTATAGCGCACATACAGTGCTGTGTGCGCTTTACACACAATTAAAGGTAGGCGTTACAGAAAAGATGCTTTTTCAAGGCGCTTTTGAAGACATCTAAGGATTCGCACTTCCGCACTGAATCCGGGAGTTCGTTCCACAGCTTTGGCGCTGCACTGAAGAGACTTCTGCCTCTGTACTGTAAGAGTTTAGTCTTGCGCCAACAGAGAAGGTTTTTTGATGATGAGCGAAGGCTTCTGCTTGGAATGTGGCTTGAAACTAACTCATATAAATATGATAGCGCTGCCATGGATAGTTTTGTACGTGAGCAGCAGTATCTTGAACATGATTCGCTCTTGCACTGGTAGCCAATGGAGGCCTTTAAGCACTGGTGTTATATGATCATCTCGATTGGTGTGTGTCACCAGGCGTGCTGCGGTGTTCTGAATACGCTGTAAACGCTGAATAAGCCTCTTGGGGAGGCCGTACAGGATGCTGTTACAATAGTCCCGTCGAGCAGTGATGAAGGCATGTACCCACTTTTCCGTGATAGATTGAGTCAGAAGATGACGAATCTTTCCAATGTTTCTGATGTGCAGAGAAGCAGCACTGCAAACTGCACTGACATGTTTGTTAAGGGTCAGACAGCTGTCCAGTGTCACTCCAAGACTCTTCACATTCTCTGCAGGAAGAATGTTCATTCCACCAATTTGTAATGGTCTCAGAGAATGTTTGGACAAAAATCCAGCCTTGTATGTGTAGAGGACCTCTGTCTTCTCCCCATTTTGTTTTAGTCTGTTTTTTGAATGTCGATAAGGGTATAGTATATTTCATAAAAAGTATTTGGGTCATATCGCCTGGAAATGTACAATTGCCCATTAATGTAGTCGTGAAGTATTATACTGGCCTTAGCTTCACTGATGAGTAATATATTTCTTATTCAAACACCTATAACTATATTCGATAGATATCTAGCTTGATGAAAATGTCAATGTCATATGTGGGTCCAAATAACTCACTGTTAACCTTTAGACGACACTTTAAAAGTTGTAAACAAATATTCAGGCTTGATATATAACATTTTTGTTACTTTCCATAGTTGCTACATATATGAAGTATTAAAAAAATAAATAAAAGCTGCACAAAACATATTTTAGGCTGGCACCTGAATGTATACAACCTTTGACGGTTTGTTTGTGATGTGCCTAACAAATACATTATGGTGTCTACTGCGATGAAGAAATACCATAGGAGGTAAGTTGTGCCTTCCCAATAATAAAGCTTCGGGTGTTTATTAAAAATGACCAACAGAAAATGACAGTGAATCATAGTCTTCTATGCCAGCGACCCCTATTTAGATATTATATTAGGAAATAGTTAGGCACATCATTTTCGCTTCATAGGTGGTATTAGACAAAAATAGACTACACGCCAATACTATTTTGATGGCTATGCCTGAACATGCCTGTGGATTCCAATATGAGCCGGATCGACATAAAAATTGTGTTATTTATCAATATCAAATTGCATGTTTTCAACCTAATCGTGATGTGCCTAACATAACAGTGTGTTAAAACGGATGCCTATTTTTCACCATTTTCGACTGAATAAACTTGGTATGGACCATGCTGGCTTCTGACATTCAACATCCATGATAAATGGTGAGAAAAATCAAAACACAAAGAATAAGCACAGTATCATTATACTGCAAACTATTGTATATGAAAGGACAATTAATTTAACAAGCTATTAGAAACAGCTTTGCAAATGAGTACTCCCATGTTTCTATTCTAAAGTTCATCATCTCAAGACCTTGCTGATCGATAAAAGGGGTATTTTCTGTTTGTCTATGCTGCACACACTAGCAGAAATTTCATGTTTGATATCATGACATGATGTGCCTAACTTTTTCTGCAGGCTGTATACATTACCATGATTGTCGACAATACGTTGACTTTTGATATATTTCAAAGCGTTTTTCTGCCATTATCATAGCTCAAACTGCCCTAGATCATGTAGATATGTTTTGTATTATCCCATTAATGTGAGAATATGTAAATATTTAATGCAGATCACTACTTTTCTGTTAGGCACATCATGAAATTATAATTTTGGGAAACAAATCAATGTTTGTAATACAATTAGTGAGGCTCAAAGTAAACACAATGATGTGACATATTTTACGTGAGTCGTTAAATATCATTGCAGAAATAGAGAATGAACTTAGAACATGTATTTTTACGTTGTTGTTAATAATTAGCTACAAGGTGATGTGCCTAACTTTTCGGATACCAAATGTTTCTAACCCAATTAATGAAACCTATATATTAATTAATTTACAAACGATATGTGTTGTCTATATGAATAGTTTCAATATATATATTTTTAAAGTAATCTTTATTAATTTGGTGTACGCTGTTGAGATTTGAATTAGGCACACCATTGAATGTGAAATCAGTCTTTAAAACTATGATGGAATCAAATATTTATCTTGAAAGTTTGTCAAAATGTGCATATTAAACCTGCCTGTAGATACCAGCGTGAATTTTTATGATATTTTAAAGTTCAATTTTAAATATTTTTTCTGCTGATTGTATGATGTGCCTAACTTTTATTATTGTTGATCATTTGTAGTGGTAAGGCAAATATAACGCAGTTAAATGTCTTTCATTGGTTCAACTTATCTGGTAAATGATTAGCGACGTAAAACGGCTGATATTAACAGTAATAAACTCCTGTTTCACATGCCCATGTGAGTGTTCAGTGTTGCGAAATACAAAAACAGTATTGACATAAACTTTTCTCAACATATACGAATACATTTTTTTGGTGTATATCACTCATATTATCCGTGTTAAAATCTTCGTTGTTCATATGCCAAGTTTAGAATGTATATATATTATTTTTTAAAACAATCAGTTTTGATACTTGAAACATATATGGCGATATTGCAGGACACGCATGATGGTCCTAACATTTCAACGGCAAATCTGTTGCCATAGCAGTGATAAAAAATGGTTGAATTGGTGATTTTGTTATCTTCTTATATTCACAAATCGACTGAAGGCGTCATAGAAGCAGTCATGTCATCAGGGATTCTACTGATACAATGTATTTGATGCTGGTATTAGGAGGCTGAAATTGGCATTTCAAGAAAGACGACTGCGTCTCAAAAAAACCCATCCATCCAATATTCATAAAATTTCGAATGATTATTTCTGATAGTTTATAATATATCACTGCCAATTATGGGAAGCATATAGCGGTTATCTATACATCAGAGGGTGGTTTTAATAGTTGCAATCTAAAAATGTTAGGCACATCATGGAAAATGATAGTGTTTTTATTCTATCCTGAAAACTAGCTTTCTTCGTGATTTAAAGTATAATTGGTATGGTAAGTTAGATTACTGTTTGTGTTTCTGAATTAAGAGCATAACAAGTAAATTTGAGCAATTTCTAAATTTAATCCAGTATCTGAGCACTCAGAGACCATTTGTACATTTCCAGATGATCTGACCCACCCATATACTAATGTATAATGATCGTTTTCCTATTAAAACATTTACAGCTGAACAGAAATATCGAAACCGAAAACCATGGTTGACCGAGGGAATGAAAAAATAGATCAAGTATAATAGCAAATTGCACATAAAGTATAAGAGATAACTCATTTAATGGAAGGACATATGAAGTTTTTCGAAGTAATTTAAACAAAATATTGCATAGATCTGAATGAGGTTATTATGATAATTTATTGCGAAAAATTGAAAAAAGGTGTGGACTGTTTTAAATGAAATTAAATAAACGTAAACACAAGCATATGACAGACAAATTTTTAGTAGGTGATAGGAAAATATCTAACAGTAAAGATATGCATTTCAATATTTTTTATCCAATGCAGCTGGTATTTTAGCGGCTAAAATACCAGACAGGCTAAAATACCAGACACCACCAAAGAAGCCACCTCGTATATCGAACACTCAAATATAAATTATATTTTCGTAGCAGAAGCTAGTTCAGATGAAATATCTAAACTAATAAATAGTTTGGGATGGGTGGGATGATATCAATTCCAATATTGGTAAATCTAGTTATCGTTTAAATATTGCACCGCTAACTCATTTAATAAATTTGTCACTTTCACAAGGGGTATTACAAAAAGAATTTTTAAAAATCATTTTTTCCTTTTTCAATTCTTTTAATTTGTTAGACAATTATAATTTACATTTCGTGAAAAACATGAGATTAAAAGGGCTTTAATTGTATTAGTGGACGAACTAACTAAAGGCATTAGATAAAGGAAAAATTGTACTAGGGGAGTTTTTAGACTTGAGTAAATCTTTTGATACTGTTCACCATTCAATTTTACTTTTTAAAAATATAATATAAATATGGTATTAGTGATTCCGCTCTTAATTAGATGAGAGATTACTGAAAAGATAGACAGCAGTATGTAATATTTCATGGACGTTGTTCCTCTAGTGAGAAGGTTTCTTGTGGTGTACCACAAGGTTCAATATTGGGTCCCTTGTTATTTTAAATTTATGTCAGCGACAATTGTCTAATGCATCACAACTACTCTTTACACTTTTATTTGCAGATGACACAAATGTTTTTATTATTTGAAAATATGTGCGGCAATTAATAGCCATTATGCATAATAAATTAGCCAACATTGTTGAATGGTTAAATATAAACGAACTGTAATTAAGTGTAAAAAAAAACCTCATTACATGATTTTTAGCTTATCTCGAGAACGTATTATTAACGATACAGATATTAGGATTAATGGGCAAATGATGGCACATGTTACTTGTACTAAATTCATAGGAGTTTTAATTGATGAAAAACTGTCATGGGCAAACCATAATAAATCTATAAAAAAGAAAATTTTACAGGAAAAAGGTACAGGAATTTCAAATAAAGGGAAAAAATATATAAATTTGTCGATATTGGTACCTTGTACCACAGTTTTATTTATCCTTACCTAACATATTGCTTAGATGTGTGGGGAGGAGCTGGTGATGTATATTTATTGTCATTGCTTAAATTGCAAAAACGAGTGGTTAGGATAAGGAAATCCCTACCACACAGAGCTCGCACTGAACCTGTTTTTTTTAGATTTAAAATTATTAATCATTTATCAGTTGTGAAAACAGAAAGTTGTATTATTCATGTTCAAATATATTCGTGGTCTACCCAAATTGTTTAATAATTATTATATTCGGAATGTAGATATTCATAGTCATGTAACACACAAGCAAAATAAAATGCACTCACATAAATGTAGAACGTCTGTCACACAAAAGGTCATCATATGGTGTTATTTTGCGAGATGAATTTTCAAGAAAAGTATGTTTTGATGTCAGTTTCACATGCTATAAACGGGCGTTAACATATTTTTTTGTTACAAATCATTTCCTCTGATGTATTATATGTTATTTTGGTGGTATCATGCACTTCTGTACTAGTTATTTTTTACAATTTGAAAATGTAACTTTTTCAGGGCACATACGCAAGTGGACATTTTGTTCAATTTTTCATTAGATGTGATATATTTTTATTATTATTATTTTATCTGCATAATGTTGTTTTGTTTTCATATTGTATTTCTCCTGACAATGAATAACTTTGAATTGAATTGAACATTGAATCGATCATTATGGCCCATGTACACAACAATCTTTCATCATTACGTCATCAGTTTCTTTGTATGTTCATTATGAATTTTTGTGTTACAGAAAGCTGGTGATACGGAAAATAGCCTGGGCATTTCTATCTGCCACAGTCATTGTGATGGTCACTCTGCCTGGTGTCCAAAGAAAGAATGGGAATATGTTGTTCAGTGCTCCTCACGATAAGAATAATATAACGTTAGTCTCGAAAAAAATTGATGATTGGGAGTTATTCAGAAAAATGCTTTTAGATGAAGACAGTTTTGATTTGGAAATGCCGGAAGAGCACTTTGAAGATTACATTGTGAGAACTGGTGACAAGATATATAATTCCAAAATGGCGAATATGTCACTTATAGAGAAAAGTACGAAGATCACGTGTAAGGTGCGCCGACCACGAAACAGGCAGTACTTCGCGGATAATTGGCAGAGACTGACTACAGACAAGGAGGACATTCTGGCAGCGTTTGCCTTCTTCTACAGTAGAGTGAACGGGACGGACAAACCGATGCTTAATGTTCTTGCATTGGCTAAGCAATCCAACAACACCAACCACTTCTGCCAATTTTGGTTCTCGGGTCTCGCGTTGGGTCACGTGACTAGAGCTGTTTCCAAGGCGACGGGTGCCATGGAGACCATAGAGAACAAGGCATCTCATTTTGAGGGTTCGTATGGACCGCACGTTTACGTCTGTCCACTGCCCTATGTGAGGCCGATACCTCAAAGTGTGTCTCTGGCTGTTAATGCCTGCGACACGTCCACCATTAACATGGATATACGGCACGGACTCGACATCTCGTTCAAACACGAGTGGCCACGAATGGTGGCATTTGGATTACGAGATTTACGACGTTCCCTCACCCGACCTTAACTTTGATGGAACACTTTTCACACACACCTTGGAAAATGTCAAGAACATGGAAAAACTCTTCTATAATCTTGTTATACGCCGATTGAATCTCATTCCCCAGTCACACATAAAAGACGCATTGCTCATGCATTGAAAATTATAAATAAAATCAGTGCGTCGATCAGGTGCATATATGCCTACATGAACGAATACACAGCGAAATGTTAATGTGATGCACCTGTTCAAGATTTATGCTCGCCGTACAGGCATTTCAAAGACGCAAGGAGTATGCAAGGTGTTGCTCAGTGTCAGCAAATTGTTCATTTGAAAGCGCAGTCGCACATAGACGATGCACGGCCCATGAAAGTTATATCTAGAGCGTAATCGTTCGCTGGGCGTGCGTCAGCATTCGCTATTGCCTCATGGAAGACTCGTGGAACGTGCTGGATCAACGCTATCTGTTTACATGTGCGCGTGAGGAGCGCCAAAAGAAGTTGGACATGCCCAACTTCAGTCAACGTCTCGACATATGTATGACTACACATCTGAAGGCAGCCAGGCGCATACAAAGCGCCCTGGACAAATGTCAGACAACGTCTGTCACATGCATAACTCACGCTTGATATTTATGCCATTTCCATTGGCTAAACACCTTACAAAAATATATCACTCATCACAACAACTCATTTTAAATGTGTTGATTGTGCGTCGTGACTGGGTAAAAATTTATTTCGATTTGTCATGACAGTGGTGTTGTATAGAATACATCACAGAAAACGTTTACAAACCCAATTAATACAAACAATGATGAGATGAAAACCATGCTATGTCTTGCAGACAATAACAGGTTTCCAGATATCTCTACTAAGACTGCCTACCATGTATGATCATAATAATGATAATATTTAGTGACATAAATTACTATTATATGTCACTAACTTTTATTATTAGAGTATTCATTCTATATGACATATCACTTAAAATGTTTATTGTTTATTCATGTTACAAGTTTTGTTCCCGGACACACATGAGGGATTGGGCAAGCTCCTGTTATGAGCTGAAGTAATAAACTTTATGTACCACTAGCGTACCACACGAGTCTTGTTGTTGCTAAAATCTGGAATCATTTATTCGCTAAAGCTCGTAAAGCAGCAACATTAAATGAATATATTGAATGAATTGCATTTAAATAAATGTGTTTACTTAATTCACGCACAGACATAAAATGTAAATAAATACAAAAATAACAAGAAAATTGATGTAAATGATGTCTGCAATTGCGCTTTAATTGACTTCCCTGTCACAACAGCCTACGCTTACCCGGTGCTCCCAATGCGATCCGAAAAATACGAGAGCGTTAGGCAAAGGGCAGTAAGGTCTCCGACAACGACTTGGTGACGCAGTGAAAACTATCAAGGTCGCCAAGAGCTACGTCTTCTGTTTGCTGGGTTGAGCTACAAGCCTCGGCGCTTGTTTTGGACGTGCACAAAGTGGGCGCTGACCCTCGGCGCTCTGACGAGAGCGGTGTGACGACGCAGCGCAACAAGAACTGCATGCGCGTGTCGTGGACGTAGCAACAACGCATATATAATCGACTTGGGGACGCAGAAATAATACTTCCCTGCGACTAAATATTATAAATAAGGTTTTACATACTAGTTATGGAACTGGTTTCGACTCTGGATTGTAATGAAGGGCGGTATAAAAAGCAAATTATAAATAATTAGCAAAAGTAAATTATAAATTAGCAAAAACAACTTATACACCACAATCTTTTTTATGTTTACTATATATATAGTAAACATATAAATTTGATGTGAAAGATTCGTCTATGAATACCTAGAAGTTTGCCATGTGTAACTTGTTCAAGTATCATTAATATCATTAATGAAAATGTTGATTGTTTTTTCAGTGTCAGTTGTGAAAATCAACATTTGTATTAATGATATTCAACTTAATATGACTCTGCATCAGACAGGTAGAATGTGCTGATTTCAAAGCAGTCAGCACAAATTCAGGCACAACAGGTCCAGGATGACCAGTTCCTTGCCACCATAATTCTAAAGAGAAGAAGGATTTAAACAGAAATAATTTGAATGATGGCTTTATTTGGTGCAGTTCAGTCAATAAAACTATAAACCAATAAATCAAAAAAACAATAATAAAACAATAAAATCATGCTTAGAAACTCCTGGTACATAACTGGTATGTCTTCATATCGTACCATGTCATCAATGCTCGCAATAAAAAATAATGTGACACACTTGATATAACTGTCTTTGACATATTTTTTGCTTATGGTAGGCTATATTTATACAAAAAATTTATGCATATCGCGCAGGTACAATGAGCGAGTCCTAAGTGTTTTGTGAGTGTAGTGAGGACGGAGTGAGTACAACACCGATGATCAAATTCGGGACGTAGTGAGAACACAAAAAGCGAGTCGATAGCTTAGGCTACTGTATTAAAGCTACTCTTAAGCTACATGGTCTCGTAAATTTGTTACTGATTGGTGATCTCACTGCGCTTTGACGAAAATCGCCGGATGAGCGTAGGCTGGTGTGACAGGGGTATTTACTGATGAGTTAAAAACCCTATTGTATATGTAAATACATCATGCTACTCTCATTCATTATATATTTATCTATCTTACAAGTGATGTAAATATATATCAATTGGATTAAATTTACATATATAATATCATATGTTTTATTATTGTTTGTATATAATATTTGCGTAGTTAAGCGTTAGTTGTATTTCTGAGTGTAAATTATGTATATTATATACATTGCCCACATATCAAATGGATGGATGTTTATGTTTATAATTATGTAAGGGACCCACAGCGGATGAGCTATGCTCAGTGTGTATATCCATGTATATCCATGGTATATCCATGTATAATTTTATTGTTTTGTTTTGTTTGATTTTGAATTTCAATATTATTACATGCCGATCTGTACCCTCGATAAATAATGATTTTATTATACTAATACTAATAATACTAATAGTCTGTTCTTGTAGAGCGTTGTGTGGTTGCTTTGTCAGTGACTCTATAAGCACTTAGACGTAGTGCTTTCTAAACAGGAAGGTTTGGAGTCGACTCCAAAATATCCTAGCGATGGGGAATCTTGAATTGAGAGATCATTCCACGGTTGAGGGCCCTTCACTGCCCCCTGGTTAAAGATCGCCCACTGGGAACACGACGTTACTGCGACGTTGAATCAACGTCATTGACGTCGATTCAACGTCGCGATGTGTACAGTGGAGAGGTAGTAGTTTCAACACTGTGGATGCGAAGAAGCTAGTGTAGATCAGGGAGCGTAGACCTGAACATGTACCTGATCCTGGTATGGGGGATCTCTCGGCCTGTACTGGTAAACAAACTCACCCTGGTCTAGATTATAGGTACCATCATGGTCATGGTCATGACACTGGAAGATTGTCAATTAATTCTCGTGAGTTAGCATCCACGGTCTATTTTCTACGCTGTCACTCTTTAATATAGTCAAACTTGTGCCACATTAATGTTTACGGTCTCCTGGTATATTGCTGGATAAAATGGCACATAATACTTGGTATCGTCGGCATATAAATGATAAAAAAGAACAATATTTTTCCTGTCGATAGCTGAGATTAGAATGGTGAGTTATAGTGATAAGATATCGCAGTACTATTCGAATCATTGCGCGTATATTGATAGTCATTGCAAAGTTATGCCGTTTATCGCGATTTGGAGGTTGATAAATGATGTGCATAATTATATGATTAACATGTTATTGATAAACCTGAGTAAGCATTTCAAATGATTTAAGTATACAGAGTATTTTCTTCCATTATTATGACGCCAGGTGCTTCGTTATCAGTCACATCATCATGTGAAGTGATTTGATCGTGAGTGACTTCTACATTATCTTTGTCAGTTTTTATCACAGGTACATGATCGTCAAGAATATCAACCGTAGCATAATCATCTTCAATTCTACTGTCTGGAACTGGGCCTTCTTTTGGCTCTACTTGTGGCTCTACATTGACGTAACTGTGGACATTTTTGATCGGTTTGTGAGTCTGAAATACCACGCCTTTCCCTTGATCTTGGTTTGTCACGGTATCCCCAAGTTCATCATCAATAGTCGCGTACACGGCAGAATCCTCCTCCACCTCTTGTAAGTTGTTATCGTGGAATTCGCCACCAGCTTGAACGCTGTCTTTCTGAGTTAAATGTTCGTGTTTTAATGGGGCGACATCAGATCCACCGTTAATTATATTGTAATAATCAGCATCAGTGTTCCTGTCCGTTGTATTAACCATATTGTTTGCACGTTTTGTCAAATAATCTTCACCAATGAGATCTTTCGATGGGACAAATGGAACAGCGCCTATCACGGAATCTCTGTCAATTATGTCATAATCAGATTCTGTCTTATGAACAGGGTGAGCAGTGGCATAGTCTGGAAGGCTGGTGTTAGAATACCTATTACCTTTCTCTGTTTGTCCTTCAGTGGATGGTGTCATGGTGTTATTATTGTCTGTCACTGTCAGCCTGCGTTCCATGGTGTCAGTAGATTTACCTCCATCACGTACCTTTATAGAAGTGGTGCGTATCGAGCTGGATACGTTTTGTCTCAGGTACTCATTGCTTTCTGATCCTGCCTTCCGTCTTCTGTGTCTAAATATAAAACCTTAGTTTCATTCGTAATAGTTATGTTACACATTTAAACTATGAATTTGATCTTGATGCTTATATATGTTCCGTTAAGTTGTAATTCATAATAAAAAATACATAGGCTATTAGGTAAATTTCGTGTGCATATTTAAATAGTTCCTTAAATTATACATAAGTTAACTCTTTACAGCGCGGAGATCTGACGTCTGTGGATATCAGTTTTTGACGTCTACAGTTGATTCCCGCAATGCAAGAGTAAAAATATATCTAATGACAGTAAGCCCATAACATAGGTATTCAAATGAAGCGGAAAGAGCTAACTAAAACATTTATGATGGTTTCAAATTAAAAGAAACGTTTCTCAATGGTTTCTAATATAAATAATTCAGCACTTTAAGTGTTAAGGGAGTATTCCACTGTGCACCAACAGCGGGCTAAATCTACACCCAAAAAGCACCGCGCGGATTACTAAGGGCCAACTACGTAATAACTAGAAACATACGCAAATATAGTTTTCGACAATTGTACAGAGCACGACAAGTCACAGCTAGAAAATATTCAATATAAAGCTTTACTATTAATTACAGGTGCCAAACAGGGAACATCTTACGAACAATTAATTGAAGAAACAGGCTTTCAAACATTAAACAATAGGCGCACCATGCAAAAATTACTAAAATTTCATAAATTAGTTCATACCAAAGATCCTGTTTACCTATCAAAACTACTTCCTAATACACTTGGCAACGAGCGTGCTACCAGAGCATCAAATACCCACACATTTACCCTAATTAATACCAATACCATTTATTTAACTCCTTCCTTCCAGATTGTGTGAAGCTTTGGAATTCACTAAATAAGGAAATAAGATCTATACAAAATTATGAAATATTTAAAATAAAGTTATCTCAAATATACCAACTACCGCCCAAACCCCCACCACATTTTATGATAGGTAAACGTCACAATGAACTAAATCATACCCAGATTAGACCTAATTTTTCCACACTCAACTTTTATATTTATCAGAGACAATGTATTAATAGCCCTAATTGTTCATGTGGTGATACACTTGAAACACCTCACCATTATTTTTTTTCTATGTTCACAGTTTACCCAACAACGAAATATTCTTTTGTCAAAACTCAAAAATAATATACCTGACCAACAGCATTTTACTACTCGACCTTTATTATTTGGTTCTGAACTATTAGACAGCTGCAACAATAGATTTATTTTTCAATACGTGCATGAATATCTAGAAAAAACTGGACGATTTAAAAATTTGTGCTAAAATCTCTAATAATGAATTTATTTATTTTACTATTATTATTAATTCATTTCAAATTATATGTATATTTTGTGTTCAATGTGTAAACAACGATCGATATATTGTTTTAATTACTATAACCATGTATTATGTATACCGGAGATCCTTTGTATTAGCACTTGTGCTACTTGAAAATCCCAATAAATATGTTTATACCAACTATAAGCAGAAACAGGCAGATAAGTGGACTACGGCTTTAACGCAAATAGAAACGATATTACCTTATATAGAATATAAAGACAATGACGGCAATCACAGCGATTAGCAGCAGCACACCCAAAACCACACCAACAATCAATCCTATGTTGGAAGACCCTAAATATAAAATGTGGTAAATATGCATGTCAAAGAATGTCACTATGCAGTTTATTTATATTTTATTTTTTCATTGATTCAATCTGTACTGAGTCATTGCAGGATCACATGGCAGCGCTTATATACGACGTTCTTACGATTTATGTCCTCAGTAGCAGGAATTTAGCACTTAACCATTTACCCGCCGATCCTGATTATATTCGGATTTTTATTTGTTTATTAGCACATAAACACCTATTAAACACCTAGCGAACATGTTATTAGAGATAAAACGTGATGACATCAATCAGCAAGATTTGAAAATAGGTAACCTCCTTTTTGTCAAATCTAATAATTTTCACCCACTTGAAGTTGTGGATTGAGTCAGCGAGACACAACTTCAAGTGGGTGAAAAATACAATTCAATAATTTACCAGCTAAAAGGTTAACCCGCCAAACACGACCGCCGTTTTATTACCCGACTAAATCACTGTTATTGGGAGCGAAATGTGTGTTTCGTCAGGATTTGCAAATGTTTGGTCTCAAATTAAACAAATATGAGTAATTCCCCCCTCATGGGGGTTGTGGATGGCGGTAGCGAGACACAACTTCGAGTGGGAGAAAACCTAAATTATTCAACTTAGCGCTTTAAGGGTAATCTATGCCAGCGTAAATCAGCAACAGATTTGTTCCACATGTTTAATCTTTTTATCGCTAAATTATCTCATTTCATTTTTTCACCCACTTGAACTTGTTTCTCGCTTCCGCGAGCTACAACTTCAAATGAGTGGCACTTACTCAAATGTGTATTATTTTAGACAAAACATTTGAAAATCTTTATGTTTACGAACATAACCAGATAACGTTTCAATTAACAGCGACTTAATCGACTAATAAGCCAGACTGAAAACAACTATAGTCGTGATTAGCGGTGAAAGGGTTGAAACCCTGAGCACTATTTAAATATCTAAAAACGATTTTTTCGGTATCATATGCTTTGTTATGAATGTTTACCATGTTAAAAAAACGATTTTAATACTTACCGCCATCATCATATGCGCCATGCTGAGGATCATCAGTTTTGTGGTCAATGGTATTAGTAATATCTGGAACATATACAATTTGTCTGTAAATGAAGTTTGTATAAAAGGTAAACCATAAACTGTTATGTTCACTATACTAACATAATAGGCACAACCTACTATTCTAAAATGAATTCCAATAATTATAATACTTAACCCTGAACGAAGCTATACATAGCTTTAATAATAAGTGTTCGCTCGTGGATAAAGATCACAGCTCAGAATTTTTTTACAGCGCGCAATGTTGATGTAATGTTGGGCCTGCGTCGCAGACGGTGGGTCAACAGTACATCAACATTGCAATAAAATGATGACTTGTCGTACTGAGCTGAAAATCGTTCTCACATAATTGGAGCTTACTTTAGAAAAATTTAAAGCCCAAGTCGTCTAGTGCCCTAGACTATAGAACGCTAATTTAAATATTCATAATTATCTACTGCCTCATATTTATATTAAATATATTTGCAATAACTAATATAATATATAATAATAAGTAATATATTATGTAATATTCAATATATGATATATACAATTATTGACTTTTATGCTGAGATTAAAATCATGAAGAAACTAAAACATATGTAATTCTGGGTGGCGTATCTAGCTTGTATGTATTACAATATATTGTTCTCATACATTTTGCTTATGTGTCTACGTTTCCCCATGGTGTTCTTTGTAGCTTTTCTAAGATGCCTTTATTGTCTATTTTATATGTTTTTGAAGAGTAAAAAACATTAGTAATTACTAGTAACCTGAAATTTGCCTTTCGGGGTACCACCCATGTCTATATCCAATTTGAGCCCCGATGCCATAAGATGCTTATTATAAAAAAATATTTTAACGGCTATGAAAAGTATTCCTGTTAATTCAACTATAAGCATTCTGTCAAGATTTCGCATATAAAATAACTGTAGATTAAACAAGTAAAACAAAAACATGCATATTCACCCTCTTTTGATAATAGCAAATACATATAATCTGATAATTGCCATAAAATAATATATTTTGTATTGAATAAATTCACATATTGATAAAGTGTTATGGCTGAAACTATGCTTAATGAAAAACTACTTTTATGGCATGGGTGGTATTACTTGTGTGACTCCAGCTGACACCGAAGCGGTCAGTACACGTCTACCACATACTTTGAATATATTGAGGATGAATATACAAAAAGTGTCTTGTATGTGCATTCCGCCAAAATATGTACGGAAGTTGTTTTAATATGTACGATTTTATTTTAAAATAAAACATGGCTGCATAAATTCAAAATGGCCGTTATCCATGGATTTTTAACTTTTGACATAATGCACCCACAATCTAATGTAATACTAAATTTGTGACTTTTTTATAACATTGATTCCATCGGAATGGTTATTTTTACATAACAATGTCATCTAGCGGTCAATAGACAAGATGGCTGCCAACAAACACCATGTAAATTATATATTTTTGCCAGTGACCACATCGTTTTTTCAAGTTTGACATAGATGTCAAAACAAAGAAAACCGCATATGAAATTACCCATTTTCCCGTGACGGAGAGGTCGCGAGCTCGGTCTCAGATTGCCAGGGTTCGAATTTCGAATTGCAGAGTCATCTCATTCATTCATTCATAGCGTGTAATGTCACATTATCATGAATGAGTATTCGAATCTGGACCAGGGCATCAGTTCGTCAACACTTGTATATTTGTCGGTGCAACAGTGGATGCCGAAAGTTGTCCCCAACAGATTGGGGGTGTGAGTTTTGAAATGAAACACTCACACCATTTGCCAGCCCGATGCCCCAGAAACATTCAAGATTAAGAAGATTACCAATAACTTGAAAAAATCATTTTACAAATTAATTTAGTAGATGTTATTTATTCTGAATTCACCTTTTTTCGTGTGGTATATATTTGCCCATGAACTACAATGAACTACAATTTGTAAGGAATGTATTTCTTCATTATAATATTGTGTGCCTTTCGATCGGTATCCCAGATTGTCATTTATCAGCTTTGTTGATTTGACCTCTCGTCGACCTTGAAACGGAGAAATACAAATTCCAATGAAATCAGCGTATTCAAATTTGGTAAAAATGGTCACTGGTGAAAAAATATATCATGGTGGCCTTTCGGGGCCTGCTTGGATTTGACATCTGAATTTTCAATGTAAATATAACCATCACAATAGAAAAAAAAAAAAAAAGTATTCAATTTTCGCGAATGATTTATGACATTACATCCCATGACTACTCTTTCAACAGTTACACATTGATGATGGTGCAGTTTCCTCGGTTTTGACCTCTGAATGATCTTGAAATGCAAAAATAACTATTTGGATCAATCAGCGTCTTCAAATTAATAGTCTTCAAGTTATAGTGAAGTATTGCATTAGATTCCGAGATTACGATATCAGAGCTTGAAAATAAATGTGGTCGTCTTTGAAAATAGATCATATTCATGATGTTTACATGTAGCCATCCTACGTTTGGCCTTGGAAGTGAAAATAACGATTCTAATGGAATCAGCGTGTTCAAATTAGTCAAAACTGAGTTATTAGTTCAAACATATTTTATTGTTCAATTGAAGCAATACAGGATTGTAATACACAGGCTTCGCTCGGAAAAAACATGAGGTATTGCCTTCTAGTCCATGGGCCAGATATGAAAACCCTCCCCCCCCCCCCCTGGGGATTTTTGAAGACAGTGATTTTTAGACACCATGTTATATGACTATTCAATATCTGCTTGTTTGCACTCAAAATATTGGGGCATAAAAAAATACTGGGTCATCAAACATATGCACCCCCAGAATTTTAAGCGGTAAATTTAATTTTATAAAAGTCATGTTGTGTATATTTTTTTCAACTGCAGGTTTTTATTCCTATAATTAAACACTAATTATGTTACAAGAAGATAATATGTGAGACGAAAATAAAAAAATAAAATAATATGGAGTTTATTAATATATGTAATAACCCTTTAAATCCCAAGTTCCACATCGTTTGCTACGTTTACATGAAAATCTAATCTAAAAACCCTCTCCACCCCCCTTTTCAAGGGCGAGATATTTGAAAACGATAATTTTAAGACAGCTTATTCAATATCCATTCAATATCTGCTTGTTCGCACCCAAAATATTGCGGCTAGAAGAAATACTGGGTCATCAAACACATGTACCCCCTTGAGTTTTTGGCAGTAAATATAATTTACTGAAAGGCATGTTGTATATATTTTTTCAACTACAGGTATTTATTCTAAAAATTAAACACTAGTTATGTTACAAGAATATGCTATGTGAGACGAAAATGAAAAAAAATAAAAGAATATGGGGTTCATCAATATATGTAATAACCCTTTAAATCCCAGATTCCACAAATTGATTGCCACGTTTACATAAAAATCTAATATGAAAACCCTCTCTACCCCCTCCTTTGCAGACGATAATTTTTAGACACCTATTTAATATCAATTGAATATCTGCTTGTTTACACTCAAAATATTGCGACAGGAAGAAATATTGGGTCACCAAACATAATGTACCCCCTTGAATTTTAAGCGCTAAATAAATTTACTAAAAGGCATGTTGTATATTTTTTTTCATCGATAGGTAGTTATTCCAAGAATTAAACACTAGTATTGTTACAAGATGTTATGTGAAACTAAAATAAAAAAACAAAACAAATATGGGGTTTATTAATACATGTAATAACCCTTTAAAGCCAAAATTGCACGCCTCCTATGCTACGTGTATATGAAAACCAGATAAACAAAACCCTCTTCACCCCCTTCCTCCTGGGCGGGATTTTCTAAGACAATAATTTTTTAGACACCTTATTCTTAATCTGTTCTATAGCTGCTTGTTTGCACTCAAAATAATGGGGCTGGAAAAAATAACAGGTCATCAAACATATGTACCCCCTGAATTATAAGCGATAAATTTAATTTTTAAATCCCAAATTACACGTCTTCCGTGCTATGTGTATATGAAAACCAGAAATAAAAACATCCCCTACCACCTCACCATGGCCGGGATTACTAAACACAATAATTTTTAGACACCTTATTATTTATCTATAAAATATCTGCTTGTTTGCACTCAAAATATTGGGGCTGTAAAAAATATCGGTTCATTAAACATATGTACTCCCTGAATTTTAAGTGGTAAATTAAATTTCCTAGAAGACATGTTGTGATTTTTTTTTAACTCCAGGCATGTGTTCCACGGGATAAACACTAGTTATGTTACTAGAAGATGTTAGGTAAAGTAAAAAATAAAAAATATATATATATGGGGTTCAATCCAATATATAATGACCTTTTAAATCTCAAAGTACACGTCTTCCGTGCTATGTGTATATGAAAACCATACATAAAAAACATCTCCTACCCCCTCCCCATGGGCGGGATTTTTAAAGACACAAATTTTTAGACATCTCATTATATATTTATTTGATATCTGCTAGTTTGCATTCAAGATATTAAGACAAGAACAATTAATGGGTCATTTTACACAGTAAATGTAATATCTGAAAATTTGTATCTATTTGTTCAACTCTAGTTATTTATCCCAAGAATTACACATCAAAATCACCCTAGTTATGTCAGTAGAAGATGTTATGTAAATAAAAAAATAACTTAAATGAACAAATATGGGTTTATTATTACATCATACATGTAATAACCAATTAACTCCTATATTACAGGTCAGTTATATTTAACCAAAGTGTGATAAAATAACAGTTTCATCATGTCAGTGGCATTTAGAAGGTATGGGCATAAAAAAATGATAGTCTTGATGATGACTTTTGAGTTCATGTGACCCAAACCCAAAGCATGTATCGACATATATCACTGATTAATAATTAGCAGGTGCAACGCTAGGTGCTGATAAATAGGTCTAAATATTATTTTTCTTTTATTAATATTCTAGATAACTTGTTACCACCAGCTAGTATGCATAGTGTACGTAACCTTTCTAATAATTATGTAAACCCATGTTCATAATAAGGCTTTTGTCTGAAAAAACCAACGCCATAGTTTTCTAGCAATCAGAAGGTGCACGATATGTTCGGGCGATGTGTTTATTTTTAATTCCCGATATCCCTATTAAACATGTTGATATCCCTAATATTCATATTTCGATGCTTGGTAACTAGCTTAGTAGGATATGTGGGCAACCTTTTATCAACATTAGGTTCTAACTTTTACATATTATTTGGACTATAATTAAGGAGCCCACACTTCTGAATTGGCACCAGAATGAAACAAAAAAATGCTACAGGCACATGCTTATTTTATTGGTCACTTTATGTATGTGTTATCGGACAATCATGTAACTATAGGTTAAGGTACCATGCTGGAAACCATAAAAAATTCAAAGTAAGAAAATCACAATAAATGCTGTATTAAAAGATCAAAATATGAAAAATAAACGTTTAAACTGGTCGTGGGTATTAGCTATGAGGTCAAAGGGCTTAGTGAGAGGTCGTGTGCGGCGATAATACGTCTTTGAGTTTTGTCTTTTAAGACGAATTTCCATTTCACAACGCCTTAACTACATGTGTGTACACATGTTGAAATGTTATATATTACATGTAATGTGGACATTTCGGTACTCTTGAAATTTCTTGATTTTCTATAATACTTATTATTAGCTAATTTGCATATTGTTTGCTAATATGTTTTCATGATGTTCATAACATATATTTTATTGCAATCTCTGTCCATGAAAACCATAGGGTAGACATTTTTTCAAGATTCTAACTTGATTAGTTTCTGAGATATTGCTTGAAACTGGATTTTGCGTAATGGCTGCCTAATTTGCATATTTTATGCTAATTTATTATTCTGATCCTAATTAGATATATTTTATTGCATTCGTTGACCATAAAAACCGTATGATAGACACTGTTTTTAGGATTCTAACTTGATTAGTTGCTGATATGCTTGAAACTGTATTTTCGGTAGTGGCTGCCTAATTTGCATATGTTATGCTAATTTATTATTCTGATCTTAATTAGATATATTTTATTGCATTCGTTGACCATGAAAACCGTATGATAGACACTGTTTTCAAGATTCTAACTTGATTAGTTTCTGAGATATTGCTTGAAACTGGATTTTGCGTAATGGCTGACTAATTTGCATATTTTATGCTAATTTATTATTCTGATCCTAATTAGATATATTTTATTGCATTCGCTGACCATAAAAACCGTATGATAGACACTGTTTTTAGGATTCTAACTTGATTAGTTTCTGAGCTACTGCTTGAAACTGTATTTTCGGTAGTGGCTGCCTAATTTGCATATGTTATGCTAATTTATTATTCTGATCTTAATTAGATATATTTTATTGCATTCGTTGACCATGAAAACCGTATGATGGACACTGTTTTTATGATTCTAACTTGATTAGTTTCTGAGATATTGCTTGAAACTGGATTTTGCGCAATGGGTGACTAATTTGCATATTTTATGCTAGTTTATTATTCTGATCCTAATTAGATATATTTTATTGCATTCGTTGACAATGAAAACCGTATGATAGACACTGTTCTTAGGATTCTAACTTGATTAGCTGCTGAGATATTGTTTGAAACTGGATTTTCGGTAATGGCTGCCTAATTTGAATATTTTAGCATATTTAGCCCCAACAGCTTAAATGCAAACAACCGGATTTCACTAGGTCCATATTCAGAGGCTATAAAAATAACCACCGTGAAAAATCCCCAGGGGGGAGGGGGTTACGTGTGGCCTACGGTCTATTCGATTCTATGCATATTATGTCAAAAGTTAAAAAAATGACAATTTTGCAAAAATGTGAGGAAAGCACTCCGTGGAAACTTTGTGACTTTGGTATATTCATTTACAATATATTTGGCACCAATGTTGACAAATTTAACTTCTCCGGATTTCTTGCGGGATGAACCTTAATGTTCCTGGCCTAATTAGCGGACCACTATCAAGACACGTCATGCAGATTAAACATCATAATATTATGGGAGCGGAGTGTCTGCTGCCTGGTATGCTCTGTGCGTAATGTTGCTATGTAAATTTATGATGGATTGACGCTTATAAAATGAAATGAAATTTTGGTAAACTCACGCAATTCTTCATTCGTGTGTTGGTAATAAGTTGCAGTATATATCTCAACTTGATTTGTGGTGTCTGAAACAATGTAAACAATTTAAGCAACATACGTTGTATTGTTTTTAGTACTATAAGAATGCTTTTCAAAAACAAATGTTTTTATTCTGACGTTCATTATGTTATTACTACCTTTCCCCTGTTTCTCCCTTCGCAGCGCAAAAAAATGTAGCTCTACCAATGCAGTTTCACAACACATAAACACATGACAAACAGCCATTGTAAACCATGTTGACTGTTAGGCTACTGGGGATATAGTTTAATTGAATGAATTATTTTTTTAATCTAGCAACAATGTAATGAAAAAAATTAGCTTACAAATGTAGCGACAAACCTGAATTATCTGACACACATGTGTAGGAAACCTGCTCATAGTCGGTGGCTCCACAATAAAGTAATCTTTGAATCATGATCACCCGACAGGAAGACATCATTTGACACTTTTCATTCAAATCCTGCACGTGCATAGCATGTGATGATATTGGATCCATACAGTCATTGTTAGAATGCATACAATTTGTCGACTTTTGACCCAAAAATGATAAGTCTTCTTGAAATGACAAATTAATTTTGTGACTACCGCAATCTATATTTAGATGAGGAGGTTCACCTTCGATCCAACAGGCGGTGGCAGCTCTAAAAGCTGCACCTAAAACAATAAATTGAAAATATAAATAGCAATTCATTTCATGGTCACACACTAACTTTATCGAAGCTAAATTTTATGAATATGACAAGCATCGTCTGTAATCTTAACACTTTCGATTGGAAATAATTGATTGAAAATGAAGTTAAAATTAATATATTTAAAGGGAGTTAAATAAGAGCACATCGACTATTACATTGACTAGTACATCACTTGAAGCTTCAAAATAGCTAAATAAGAGGACAGCAACTATTACATCGCTTGACAGTACTTGCAGTATACAATTATCAAAGGGACTTACCAGATAGCGCGGCAAGTTGATCTGGTTGGGCCTGGCAATAAACAGTAATTCTGGTTAATACTGTCAGGCATAACATTCGAAGAGCTGCGCTATTCTTCATGCTCGTAGTCGCTTTCGCCATATGTCATTATTGGTAACTTGATCTATCTAACCAGTTTAATACTAGCCAGTTCACGTTTTGTTCAACACTGTTCACTGAGTGCTTTACACCAACAAGGAAGTATTTTTTGAAAATGTGTACACGACCCATACTCAATATATACATGTTCACGATTGACATCCCTAGTATACAGGTACCGGTATATAATTTAGTAAAAACACTAAACTGACAAAGGCTAAATATACACATCGTGCCATATAAGACAGAGATCAATATTTATATCTGCAACGTTTCACGGTGGCAGGTACGCAAGCTTAAACTAATTGGAGGGGACGATATTAACCGTATATTATTGCTAGGTTTTTTTAACCGTATATTATTGCTAGGTTTTGTTCATTTGTCGTACATTATTCACGTGTTTGGCCGGGTGACGGTTCAAGTGGTCTAAAACCAATTAGATTACGTCAAGCTTAAAGGGTATTAAGGGTGAAATTTAAATCTGAATTATACGTTAGATGATTGTTCTGTTGAGCTATGTTTGTTCATTAGCACGATAAGTGAACTAAATAATATACCGAGGGACAGCTTCACTTGGGTAAATGTAAATATTGGTAAAACATTAATACATTCAGATTGTTTATATGTGCCATGTTTTTTATAGTCTGCCAGCGTCGAATAAACTGAATACAGATTTAGTTGTAGAATAAACTGTACGTCTCCACTACACTGCTCTGTCATACAATGGTTGTTATAAGTATGCGTTTTAAATAACGATGTTTAATCAGTTTAGTTATTTTATTATTCAATTACATATGTGTATACATGTTATATTTTATTATGGTATTGACCCCTTCCTTGCCTAAATCAGCTACGGTGCTTATTAGCTCTATATTGGTACATTATCTGGATTATACAAACAAGCTTGTGCAATAAGCCCACCTGTGTCCAATGTCTGGCTGCTCTAGATCTATTTCTAGCGACAGACAGTCACGATTCAGGAAGTCGATAATTTTAAATTGTGACCTGTAATCATGAGCAGTAGCAAAAATACTGCTACCAACAAAATACTGCTACCAACAAGGAAGTATTTTTTGAGAATGTGTACACGACCCATACTCAATATATACATGTTCACGATTGACATCCCTAGTATACAGGTACCGGTATATAATTTAGTAAAACCACTAAACTGACAAAGGCTAAATATACACATCGTGCCATATAAGACAGAGATCAATATTTATATCTGCAACGTTTCACGGTGGCAGGTACGCAAGCTTAAACTAAGGGAGGGGGACGATATTAACAGTATATTATTGTTAGGTTTTTTTAACCGTATATTATTGCTAGGTTTTGTTCATTTGTCGTACATTATTCACGTGTTTGGCCGGGTGACGGTTCAAGTGGTCTAAAACCAATTAGATTACGTCAAGCTTAAAGTGTATTAAGGGTGAAATTTAAATCTGAATTATACGTTAGCATACTGGGTCGAATTCCGGCCAGGTCGGATGTTTGTAATCGAGGTAGTACATAATGCTCCAAACTGGTACTGCTCATTATGAAAAAAAACATTTGATAAGAGTAGGGGCATAGTCCCGACTTCGGGCTTCCTTCTGTCGCGATATTGCCGTGATGTGCAGAAAGCGACGAAATGCAACATCAACTCTTATTTCAAAAGGACATGGTTGGTTGATGAATATTTCCAACAAATCAACGAAGCGTTCTATTTTGTACTGAGATCTAATCAGCAATTGTGCTGTTTGTCGATCAGAGGTTGGTGAAAAAGCATTCTGAAACAGGTCGCCTGAACTGGACGCTGAGGTGATAACACCACAAGATCATATTTATCTTGAAATTTGTTTGGTGATGTTTGTATTGGCCTAACAGATTTCACGAAGACCATAATTATACGTTTAACATGGTGACATAAAATGGCCAAAGTATTCTTTACTTTGGTAAACTTTACTTGGTTAACTTTACTTAACAAGTTAGCAGATACTGCTTTGTAGAGCAGACATTGTACTCGTCACCGAAAGTAAATTACGGTTGTCGATTCAAAACGTGGAAATACCGTTTTTCAGTGGCTGCGCGTGGATATTTACACTTGGACCGACGGACGTTTTCCTACCCCAACCCCCCCGCCCCCCTCCCCCACCACAAGCTATGCTGTGTTGTAGCATTGATTGTTTCTATTATATTATATCGCCACGGTTTCAGTCTCGTTCTCAATTTATTCCTTCATGGGTTTTTAAACAAATCTAATTTTAAAACGTGAATGAATGAATGAATGAATGAATGAATGAATGAATGAATGAATAAATGAATGAATGAATGAATGAATGAATGAATGAATGAATGAATGAATGAATGAATGAATGAATAAATGGATGAATGAATGAATAATTGAATGAATAAATGAATGAATGAATGAATGAATGAATGAATGAATGAATGAATGAATGAATGGATGAATGAATGAATGAATGAATGAATGAATGAATGAATGAATGAATGAATGAATGAATGGATAAATGGATGAATGAATGAATAATTGAATGAATAAATGAATGAATGAATGAATGAATGAATGAATGAATGAATGAATGAATGAATGAATGAATGGATGAATGGATGAATGAATGAATGAATGAATGAATGAATGAATGAATGAATGAATGAATGAATGAATGGATAAATGGATGAATGAATGAATAATTGAATGAATAAATAAATGAATGAATGAATGAATGAATGAATGAATGAATGAATGAATGAATGAATGAATGAATGAATGAATGAATGGGACTTTAGGCCACCTTTGTGCACACATAGGCTAGACTGGACCAGGAAAACCTTCTGAGAGTGGTGAAACGAATGAGATGACGCTACCCTTCAGGCACATGATGCGAAATTCGAGCCCTGACGGTCTGATGCCGAGGACTACCTTTCGGGCAAGAAGGCTCCCCACAATACTAAATCTTTAAGAGTGAGCGGGAAGAAATGTTTGTTTCTTTGATATCTGAATGTCAAATATCCCAGGGCCACGCCAAATCTAATTTGAACACCTCAAGGATAATTTCTTACCACTTAGAATAATCGAGTACGGTAAGATAAGGGGCGGACCATTTAATACCAGGAGGAGGGGTATGGTTTTTCTTCCTAATCAAATTATTTTTTTCCTTCCAACAAGAAAACATAACATTTTTTTTCTCTCAGATCAAAGACAAATAAATTTTTTTCTGAGATGTCATAGACAAACTTTTTTTTTCCAGGACATGTTTAAAGAACCATTCAACTGCGAAACGGGCATGCGTGGGACGGTCACATGTAGGCATACAGTAGCCTATAGAGTACAGGCTGACACATTAATATCAACAACTAAACTGATTACAAGATACAACTCAAACGAGACATTGCCCCAATGCTGTTTTAATGTTAGACCAACGTCTGCGACGCTGGACCAACATTGAACCAACATTGGCGGAGTGTACAATGTTTGAGGAAAAGCTTGTCAATACACTTTCTGGGGGTCAGCTGTCTCGCAATTACCGCAGTTTTAAAGGCAGTTATATAGCTTACAAACCCAACGCCCAGCTAAGAGCCAGGTCTAAGAGCTTTGGTGGGATTACTAACTCATAGATGTCGCTCAAGTATATAATGACTTGCTACAATTTGGGAACTTGCTCTTTATGCAGCGGTGGGTATGAAACGCATATCTTAGTACTATTATGATATAGGGCCTAGGCCTACCCACGGGCTATATTGTGTTCTGGGGGACCTATGTCCTGCAAGTTTTAACAGTTGACTAGAGCTTTGGTTCCATAAATTAAACGGCAGGTGTTATATCTCATGCTCATTCCAGTGTGCCTGTATAATAACTATACGCATTAGACGTTTGTTCGAGCGGAGCGAGGGAATTTTTGCCTTTCTTTTGCAGTTTCCGGCAGATTTGGAAAGATCTGCTGGCTGTCAACAATCTATTTTTTTCTTACAGATAAATGAACAAATAATTTGTTTTCCCACACTCTATAGAGCTACTATTTTTTATTGCCAAATCTGTGAACAAACTGTTTTTTTACGAAAAAACCATACCCCCCCCCCTTGGTATTAAATGGTCGGCCCCTAATTTGAAATCTTCTTTTTTCAACAGAACACGACACATTTTGATCACTTCTACAATTAATAAATTAAGTATTTCGTATATCTCAGTGACTGGTATTATGGTAGATGGGGCAGTTTTTTCATAAACAAAATTGATTTATATTGTATGTATAGTAGTAGAAGACTTTTATTCATAAAAGGCTAAAATGCAGTATATGCTTACTTTACAAGTACTAGTAAGCAGATACTGCATTTTGGCTTTAGAGATCAGAAGAGCACATCAATAGTTGTTCTGTTAGTGTTATGAACTGGTTGAATCAATTCAGAATAAATAATGGCTTGATAAAATACTATACTTGCTGGTAATACATGTTTTGTTTTAAGTAATGTTCTATTTCGTGAGGTACGTCCATAATCTATAATCCTGATAAACAGTCCATTAATACACTTTGAGGTGTTGGGCGTGTGCATTTCTCAGATGTAGTTTTTTCATACTATGTCATATCTATCAGGAGGATCTAGTAGTTTGTAGATATCTGCCGTCACTGGGGGCTCAGTACAAGATTCAGCCACTGCTATTGTCTGTGGTCGTGCTGCCGTCTTTTTCGGTCTCTTCCATGTGCTTTTTAACAAATAGAGATGAACTTTAATGAAGAATGCAAAAATGTTTTTTTAAAAGCGTTTTATAGTAAAAGTAAAACAGTTTTATAGTAAAATGGGGTGTTATGTCAGATATGCTAGCAAAAAAATGTAAAAACAACGATAATAAGAATAAGCGTTCAACAGTTTGGAATTAACTCACTTAAAATGCTAATCGCTTCAATAGCCGTTTTTATTTAACCTTCAAACCAGTCAATGAGAAAATAATGAGCATTGAAATTGTTAGATTGGCACATGTTTTGATTCAAAGTATACAAATTCGAGTAATTTTTACCCTCTTGAAGTTGTGGGTTGCGGTTGCGAGACACAACTTCAAGTGGGTGAAAATTTAAATTAAATAACTTAGAGCTTTACCATGTTAATCTTGGAACGTGTCAGAAATAAAATGTAATTTCGTTGTATTTACCGCGACCAACAACTTCAAGTGAGTGAAAAATGTCAATTTTTAATGCTGATCTATCACCCCTTATATGGTATGAATAATTAGTCTTTATATGAGGTGATTGGATATCATGTGACCCTCTCAGAGGATCCCATGATAGCGAATCACCCCATATAAGGAAACTTCTTGTGCCCCATCTTGTGGCAACTTTGATTCATTTGTCACAACAATTTTCATACTATATAAGGGGTGATAGATCACCTTTATTGTAGCGCTTTAAAGGTTGAATATCAGCGCGCAGCAGAAGTCTATTCCGAGTCAACACAGAACATTTGTATAACATTTATACAATGTTGGACCAACGTCAAAGACGTTGGTCCGACGTTGTATAAATGTTGTACAAATGTTCTGTGTTTACTGGGTATGCAACATTTAAAAAAATATTTTGAGTTAAATTAATTCTACAGACAGACAGACAGACAGACAGACAGAAAATTAATTGAGCTTTACTCACTAAAATCTGGAAGTTCGGAGTTTCAATTTAATAATATTTTTGGGGTACATTACATTCACACTTCACAGTGGGTAGGTTAAGATTGAATGCTGGCCCACCGTATTTCACGTTGGCCCAGCATTGTATTACATTGTGTTAACACACTGGACTGGACGCTTCGTATAAGACGTAATTACCTGTAACAATCGCAGAACCTGGGAATCACGAGGATAAAGATGATTATGACTAGTAGCCCTAGCAAAGTTATATACCTCCAGTTTACCTCACTACTGTATAAATCTGAAATAAAGAACAGCAATATCTTACAATATAATACAATACAATACAACACAACACAACACAACACGAAACAACACAACACAACACAACACAACACAACACAACACAACACAACACAACACAACACAACACAACACAACACAACACAACACAACACAACACAACACAACACAACACAATACAATACAATACAATACAATACAATACAATACAATACAATACAATATAAAAACAATACAATATAAAAACAATACAATTCAATACAATTCAATACAATTCAATACAATACAATACAATACAATACAATACAATACAATACAATACAATACAATACAATACAATACAATACAATACAATACAATACAATACAATACAATACAATACAATACAATACAATACAATACAATACAATACAATACAATACAATACAATACAATACAATACAATATAAAAACAATACAATACAATACAATACAATACAATACAATACAATACAATACAATACAATACAATACAATACAATACAATACAATACAATACAATACAATACAATACAATACAATACAATACAATACAATACAATACAATACAATACAATACAATACAATACAATACAATACAATACAATACAATACAATACAATACAATACAATACAATACAATACAATACAATACAATACAATACAATACAATACAATGGTTTTCATTAAGGGTTCCAAAAGAAACATGTCAATATGCAAGATATGCCAGGCAGATGCCCGTTAAAAAAAATAATGTGTTACCGGTATCAACATTAGTATACACAATATTATATACATTTGAGTAAAGCATAACGAAATAATCTACATAACACAATACATTAGAAAGCCAACATTACAATTTCAAGAAATTTGCATAGGGTAAATAAGATGTGTCCTTCAGCGTTCATGAGATTAGCCATTTTTAAGGCACTTGGTCGGTTGGTGAATTTTGTTTTAAAGTACTTTGTTCGACTTGCTTGAAATAAAATACAGATTAATATGTATTGATATTCATATCCAATTTCTCTGGTTTCACAAAAAGCGCATAATTATATCTAGGTATATTATGCCTGGTCCCGGTCTCTATTGGGAGTTGTTTTTTCTACATCTAAATTTCGAAAAAAAAAATACGTTGATACTTCAGTGGATGATTTGATGATAATTACATTATATTAAGTTGTGCTCACCCCGTCACGGAGAAATACGCGAATGTCGCATAATTCCATTGACATGCGCCTTTTTTTCTAATTCAGCCAAACGGTGGATTTCAAAACTACAATATCAATGGGATGTAGACCTACAATGTATTTTACCCATTAGACATCTAAATTAAATAATTTAAATTTTCACCCACTTGAAGTTGTGTTTCGCGACCGCGATCCACAACTTCAAGTTGGTGAAAATTACTCATGTTTGTCTAATTTGGGAACAAACATTTGCAAATCTTGATGTTTAAACACTTTTTTTTCCAAATAACTGTGATTTAATAACATTCATGTATGACTATACTAATCTTTGTCTTCTTCGAATTTCACGCATTCTCTATTTGCTCAGCTGGGTTTGTGTTTGAAACAATGTGGCATCGCATAGCAGGGGGAGGCCTGCGGAAGATTTTCACAGAGCACGCTTAATCGTGAATCTGATTTTTAATCATAAAAATGATTTTTAGCCAGTTTTTGTTATTTGCATGCAGCTCAAAAGGATTTTTTGGTCATAACCACCTAGTAACAAGAAACAGTCCAAAATACGCACTATACAAATAAGATTAATCAGGTGAAGGAATTAGAAGTGAAACAAAAAATGAAATGAAATGAAATGAATCGGGCTTTAGGCCACCTTTGTGCATATATAGGCTAAACTGGGCCAGGAGAACCTCCTGAGGATGGTGAGATGATTGAGGTGACACTGTCCTCCAGACACAGGATTCGAAATTCGAGCTCTGGCGGTCTGAGGCCGAGCACGCCACCTCTCGGTCACGGAGGCTCCCCACAATACTGACTTTTACACGTGGATGGGGAAGAAACTATACAAATAAGATTAATCAGGTGAAGGAATTAGAAGTGAACAGGACTCTAATAGATCAAGGCCTATTGAACGAGGGAAGTAGTGTACCCACATTGGGGCCAGCTTTTTTATATCAAAAACGTCCAAGGAGATACTGTGTTTCGAAGAGGCACATCTGCCCCCACCCCCTCCCCTTTGCTGTGATTGGTGGAGCTTCTCCTCTCTTGGGACAGGCCCCTTTGGATGACTCATCACGGTCCCCCATCCCTCCTTGGAAAGGGTGACTCATCACGGTCCCCCCACCCCCTCCTTGGAGAGGATGACTCATCACAGTACCCCACTTCTCCTTGGAATAGATGTCTCATCACGGTCCCCCCACCCCTCCTTGGAAAGGGTGACTTATCACGGTCCCCCACACCTTGGCCCCCCTTCCCTTGGTGCCCGTTACAGACTGGTACTCCCCCACCCCTTGGCTCCCCCTCCCCCAGAAAAGGATGACTCACCACCGCCCCCTCTCCCCTCCTCTTGGTGCCTGTTACAGATTGGTACGCCCCCTCCTTTTGCTTGGTGCCTGTTATAAACTAGTACGCCCCTCCCCTTGGCTCCCCCTCCCCTTGGTGTCTGTTACAGACTGGTACGACCCCACTTATGTAATGTGGATGATATTTGATTAATGGGTGTCATGTTTTGACACTGGAAGCAACAATGTGCATGATTAATGATCGTCATTGTCATATTATCGGTATGTATGATTATTGAGCGTCAATAGGTGGATGATGACTCATCCTAGGTTGATTAATGGGCATCGTGACTCGATGTTGGGAGCATCAATGTGCAAGATTAATGAGTGTCATTATCATGTTATTGGTATGTATGATTAATGAGTGTCAGGAGGTGGATGATGACTCATCCTCAGGTGATTAATGAGCGTCATGTTTTAATGTTAGGGCATCAATTTGCCTGATTAAATAGCGCCATTGTCATATTATTGGTATGTATGATTAATGAGCGTCAGGAGGCAGTGAGTATGATGACTCATGCTCAAATGATGAATGGGTGTCATTTCACGAGGTCAATTACTTATTTTGATTGGCTGGTTCAAAATATTAATAAGCGTATCTGTATAATGTCAGCATATTTTACAATTAACCCTTTCACCGCGGGTGGCGCCGAAAGGCGACCACTTGGCAGACCACAGATGTCACCTTTTGCCGACATCAGTAATTACTCTTTTTTTTTTTTTAAATAATTTATTCAGCGCTCAGGCATTTTATATCATTATAATCCAGCAGTGAAAGGGTTAATGTCATTGGGTTGATCACTCATACAGAATGATTAATGGACGTCATGTTTTGACAGCAACAGCAGCTTCAGCAGGAGCAGAAACAGCTGCAGCAGCAACAGCCATTAATCATGCCAGGATGAGTCATCAGCCTAGCAGCATTCTGTTCAGTGATGATACGCTATGTATAGCTTTTAATAATGGCACTGATGCCTACTTATATTAGTTTTTTTTAATTCACACATGCATAAACTGAAGTTTGGTGTGTTGACTTAATTCAAACCCCAGTATGACCATACAAATACTCATAAATATACACTGAATGTGCTATATGTAGCACATATCATATTTCGAAGCAGTGTCCATGCAGCAGCAGCATCTAAATAATATATAAATAATATATAAATAATATATAAATAATAACATCTCATGCTTTTCAAAACTCACAACAGCAGCATTAGCAGCAGCAGCAGCATTAACACCCATTAATCAAATATCATCCACATTATATAGGTGGGGGTCGTACCAGTCTGTAACAGACACCAATAGGAGGTGGAGCCAAGGGAAGGGGGTGTTCCAGTCTGTAGCAGGCACCAAACGGAGGGGGAGCCAAGGAGAGGGGACGTACCAGTCTGTAGCAAGCACCAAGGGGAGGGGGGCCCGTGCGGACACAAAGGGGTGGGGGCGTAACAGTCTGTAGCAGGCACCAAGAGGAGGGGAGAGGGGGCAGTGGTGAGTCTTCTTTTTCTGGGGGAGGGAAAGCCAAAAGGTGGGGGCGTACCAGTCTGTATAATGCCCAAGGGGAGGGGGAGCCAAAAGGTGATGAGTCACCCTTTCCAAGAAGGGTGGGGGACCGTGATAAGTCATCTTTCAAGGAGGGGGTAGGGGACTGTGATGAGTCACCCTTTTCAAAGAGGGGTAGGGGACCGTGATGAGTCATCCAAAGGGGGCGTGTCCCAAGGGAGGAGAGGCTCCACCAATCACAGCGAAGAGGAGGGGGTGGGGGGCAGATGTGCTCCTTCAAAACACAGTATCACCTCGGACGTTTTTGATATAAAAAAGCTGGCCCCAAAGTGTGTACACTTCTACTGAGGGATCAGAATATAATTATACATAAATATTATGTCATACGCGGGATCACAGTTCAAGATTACAGTAGCAAAATTAAAAGCAAACCTGTTCGCGCGACATAGTGGTGCGGCCAGAAATCGCCCTAGACATAGCATTATGGGCGAAATTCAGGATGGTCGCCATTTGTCTAAAGGTAAACTGGCTGGCAGGCAGGTAGGTAGGTAGTTAGGTAGCTATATAGATCGATTTATTCAGTGAAAAGTGCATTGTAACATCACCATGTAAATAAATAGAGGGGCATCACCTTAATTGCCACACTAAAAAGAAATCCGGTGACAAAAAACTGCAATGTTCCTGTTGGAAATAATGGCAGCGGCAAGAGTGATGGCTACATTGGTTTTTATACCTGTAGACCTGGTGGTCATATATAATTTTTTATTTTATTTTTTATTTTAAATCAAGATACGTTTTAACATGATCACAAATCCGGTCAAAAAGGGCCATTTTTAATTCAGATATCTCCAAAAATAAATCTCTCATATTATCAATATAACCTGACTGTGCTTTAAATGAATGGTACTGGGATATCATCCATATTTTCAAATTAATATGTGTATCTTTAATGTAGCAGGCTACTACCCGGCATGACCAGTCGGCCCAACTCGCTGCGCCGTAGACACGGCCACACTGACCGCCATTTTATGTACACAGCAGGCTGTGTAAAAGCGACACTCGCCCCTCCTACTAAAAAACACGGGTGTCATGAAAGTGAGACGAATTTTTCCATTGCCTATTAAACCTAGGCCTTCTTAGCTATAGGGCGCTGGGGGTGCGGATTTTTTTTGGCCAATTTAGGTGACTTTTTAAAGAATTCGGCGCAAAAAGGGGTGGGCGTGCGCCCCCCCCCCCTCTGGATCCGCGCCTGAAATCTAGTGATCGTATTAGAACTATAATTCATTCAAAAATGAAGTTTCTGTGTCGGAGACTTGCGATGTCATCAGGGTATCAGGCTGCTGCGATATATTGAAAAATAAATTTACATGAGGTAAGGAAGCCTTATGATCACAATTCCAGACTTAAAGCAACTATGCAAAATGTCTCTGTATTTTAAATTATTATTGATAATAAATAAATCTGTCCGGCGAAAATCAAAACAAACTAGATCGTAAACTATGTGTATATATTTTTTATTAAAATTCAATAATAGCACAATTAACAGGTAAAATCAGCTCATGCTAGTCTGTAGTTGTAAATTTGTGAATCATCATTCACATAGTTTGGAACGCCAAGGTTAACTTTATCAACCCACTTATTATCTA
>OZ024907.1:72013027-72189640 GCA_964017125.1 Flabesymbios commensalis | reverse complement strand
ATATATATATATATATATATATATATATATATATATATATATATAGAGAGAGAGAGAGAGAGAATATATATATATAAATTATATATATATATTTTATTTTATGAAACTTTGACCTTACAATGATCTTGATGTGACCTTTGGCTGACCCAGATTTTTCATGTTCACAAAGGCCCGCCCCTGCCGAATCCCTCATTTATACATATGGTTAATACACCTTGTAGATCTACAGTTAAGCCGTCATACCAAAACACGTTGATTTCCATTCAATGACCACCAGTATCCCTAGCTCCAGGCCTGTTCATGCTATTTATTTTCTAACGCATGTTTAAATTATGCCAGTGAGGCTTAATTAACCAGCTTTGCCCGTGCTAAGAATATTGGTCAAACCAAGTGTAACTAATTAATTTATCATTAGCTGGATTGCACTGATATAACATCGTGGTTATCAGGTTATGACACCAGAATGCTTTTATTGGTTAGCCTATTATTCCATCTCAAGCCTTTGTAGTAAGATTTGCCATGGAAATGATTGTGTTGATTCGGTGAACACACTGAATTTAACAACGCTCCATGTGTTATCTGATAACTATGACAAAATACCCGGTACATTAAGTCATCTATTTCAATAATAATACTGTGATATTGTTCGAGAAGAGGTCACTACAAGTCTGTCACTCTTTGGCTTTGTCATAAGCAGGCTGGTCATCAAAGATTATATGTTTTCTTTTGACCAAACTGTTGTGATTGTTGTATAATCATCAGTCAGTACATTTAATAAAGGCACCATTTCCATAATTGTTTTCAGCTGTGCTGCATTCCTCATTAAAAGCTGAGCATGATAGGATCAATTCATACAATACGTGACAGCATATCAACTTTCAATTTCACATTTTAAATTTGTTTCGTGCTATGTTTTTTCCTATGTCTGAGTTATTTTATATCACTATTGCAAATTTAGCATACATAATATCTTTAGTGTGCATATTTGCCTATATACATTTATAAGAGGTAATTTCTAGTTATATAGAGGGAGAGCTGGGCTCGTTGAACAGTTACAATGCGCGCAGTTAGGCACTGGGGCGTAAACTGGTGTTTAGATACAGATTGCGTGAGCGAACCCAGCCACTAACTTGAAAAGTCATTTGACAAAACCAGCCCTTAAAAACGTATCTGATACAGTTTAAGATTTTATATTATGTCTCTACCCAGAGGTGTAGAGTAGATGTTTCCATTTATTAGACCTTATCATTGGGGGAAACAATAGAAAAGTAAGACATCAATTTCAGACATTATTACAGGTCAAGCACAGCCAGCTCATTGTTGATATGCCTGGCATACTACAAGAAAGCCCTAAACGAATCTGGTTTTATTTTAGATTAAAAAGTAAATGTATACCTAGTAAAATTTGTCATGAAGGCGTAAGTGCCACTTATTCTAATGATATGGCTTGTATGATGAACAAATATCTTGAATTCGCTTCTAATAACAATACTGGTGTGTCATTAGCTGAATTTATATTCAGTATCTGCACCCGCCCCGCCCCACACAAGTTATACTAGCGCCCGCCCCGCACCCGCACCATTTTGCCCCCGATGACCCGCAAAACTCACATTGTCACAAAACAATATATACGTTTGCGCTTATTAAGATGGGTGTTTGTAGAGTGATAACATACAATTGTGACACATAATTTCAATTGTACAATGGAAACAGTTCAGAACAAACATCTCAGTTTAAAATGTTAATGGGCTAATAAATGAAACAATATAAAACTATACACAAACAAGTTTACTGCATATCGTACATCATAGAAATAATATGACATCCTTCGTGATATAATTACAGTACCTAAAATATTCCTATCATCTCTTCAGATTCCTCGTGGTCCAATCCACCCTGTGTAACAATTGTACAATGCTGGACCAACGTCGGTGACGTTAGGCCGCCATTTTGCAAATGTTATACGAATATTTTGTGTTTGCCGGGCACGCTACGCAGTGTGGAAAATACAGGCTTGATTCAGAACTACCTGGGAATTCGATTTGAATTTTCGGATTTATGCAGTTATGGTCTATCACTTTGTGCAGTAATCAGGAAAATCATTCCCATATTGGTTTGATGATGGTGAAGTTGCCCATCATGAAACCAACATAGAGTCAATGCTACATCTATTTTACCTCTACAACGCTGAAATATTTTTGTATAAACCATGGAGACCAAAGATTTTTTTCAATTTGAAATCATCATAAGTGTCTTACTTAGCTCTTTTCGTTCATTTAAATACTTATGTTATGGGTCTACGACTGTTTCTATCAAACCATTTTCAGGGTAAGAGCTATGCAATTTAGGATGCGATACCCCATATTTTCATCTGGTCATTTATAAAAGGCGGCGTTTAAAAAATTTAAAAAAAATCACGTTGGCTACCGACTAAAAAATATTTAAGTATCACATCACAATTTTATAGCTCCCAAGATGAGAATTATCCTGTAGAAATGGAGATGATTATGCATTGGAAAATTACTCAGACTACCAATTGTAGTTATGATGTCTATGACGCGGTGGTTTGTGGGGCAGACTTGTCCCACGTATAACGAACAGTGGTATATCCCTCTAAACTTTTCAGCGCGAGATTCAGAATCAAACGTCAGATTTGAACGGCTAAAGTCGATCCCCGCACTGAAATAGTAAACATATTTATAATGACCCGTGACACCTCCCCGCAAACACAAAACATTTGAATAACGTTTCTCCAACGTCGGCCCAACGTCTTCGACGTTGGTCCAACATTGTACAAATGTTATACAAATGTTTTGTGTTTACTGGAGGGAGGGGGGCTAATTAATGCTGACTTCGCGTAAATTCCACCGCGGTATGTGTCTGATGTTCATGTAGCCCACGTTGTAGTAGGTGGTGTTGTCCCTCTGCGTCTCGCTGTAGCCCCACTTTTTAAATCCTATTTTCTCCAGGAGATACAGCACGTCCAGAAAGTAGTCCAGACTGGAGAGTTCCGGGATCTGAAGCAGTAGCTGCCTGGTGCTGAGGAGGGAGGCGTCCTTTACCAGCCTAGTCAGGATCGTGGGCAGGGTGGCCTCGTCGCTGATGTGGACACGCAACATGTCGAGTACAACCTGTGGTGTGAGAGTTATAAGTATTTATTCAAGATGTTTTTTATTCAAAATTTAGCATGTGGCCAAAAAATTAGACAAACAAACAAACAAACAAACAAACAAACAAACAAACAAACAAACAAACAAACAAACAAACAAACAAACAAACAAACAAACAAACAAACAAACAAACAAACAAACAAACAAATACATGAATGAATGAATGAATGAATGAATGAATGAATGAATGAATGAATGAATGAATGAATGAATGAATGAATGAATGAATGAATGAATGAATGAATGAATGAATGAATGGATAAATGAATGAATGAATGAATGAATGAATGAATGAATGAATGAATGAATGAATGAATGAATGAATGAATTAATTAATTAGTTAATTAGTTAATTAATGAATGAATGAATGAATGAATGAATGAATGAATGAATGAATGAATGAATGAATGAATGAATGAATGAATGAATGAATGAATGAATGAATGAATAAATGTATGAATGAATGAATGAATGAATGAATGAATGAATGAATGTATGAATGAATGAATGAATGAATGAATGAATGAATGAATGAATGAATGAATGAATGAATGAATGAATGAATGAATGAATGAATGAATGAATGAATGAATGAATGAATGAATGAATGAATGAATGAATGAATGAATGAAGGAATGAATAAATGAATGAATGAATGAATGAATGCATGAATGAACGAATGAATGAATGAATGAATGAATGAATGAATGAATGAATGAATGAATGAATGAATGAATGAATGAATGAATGAATGAATGAATGAATGAACGAATGAATGAATGAATGAATGAATGAATGAATGAATGAATGAATGAATGAATGAACGTCAGATTCTGAATAAATGAATGGATGAATAAAATAATACATGGATGGATAAATTAATACATAAATGAATAAATGAATGAATAGATGGATGTATGGATGGATGATTGGATTGATGGATGGGAATTTAGGAAACTTTTGTTCACATGCATACCAACTGTGCCAGGAGAGCCTAGTGAGGATGGCGAGATGAATCAGATGACCATGATGATATGGTTCTGCAGACACAGTCCTCAAACTACAAACCTGGCATCCCGAGGCCGATCACACTATTGGATGTTTCACTTTGTGGATTATAAATGACGACTAGCCATAATGTGCCACGTATATCTCTGAGCCACTTTAAAATTAATCTTACAATTTACACCAAATTACAGTTCGTGTCATGTCGTATCGTGTTATGTATTTTATACGTTACACTTACGTGTTGTGTATCTGTAGCTGCGATTACAGACGTTAAATTGGGGTAATCCAGAAAAAGCCCGTCGTGCAGAGACACCAGAGGGGCTCGTTTATATGTGATTCGAGGCGATCTGCAACATACGTTTTTAACATAATGTTTTTTTATTACGTAACCCACCAAATAAAAAACGTTGAACCAATGTTGGGCCAGCGCCGCAGACAATGGGCCGAGGTTGAACCAGAATTGGTTAATCTCCCAGCAAACACAACACATTGAAACAATGTTGGTTTAATGTTGTGCCACCGTCTTCGACGCTAGCCCAACATTATAACCAACATTGTTTCAATGTGTTGTGTTTGCTGGGCTTGGCTGATTGTCGGGATAGTGCAAACACAAAGCCAGCATTTGGTAAATGTCCAGCGCTTGCAGGGAGAGTATATGTTAGCTGTTTGGAACTTGGTTAAAAATCAAATCACTACTTTATAAAATCGCATTTTAAATGCCAATTAAAAACTTTTCCATTTTCGCTGGCTGGGATTGACATACTGGCCATATCGTTCACATAAGATAATAGGTATTTGAATAAAATAAATCACTATGTAATACCATACTGACTAGTATTACAATTAAACTTACATTATTGTTTCAATGCAATTGACCATTAATATCGTTTATTAAGTGATTTACGAAAAAATGCATGCTGCATGAGCGCGACAAAGGTTTCATTCATTGTTTACATTTTTATCAGCACATTTCATATCAGCTTTTAAACATGTTAAAGTTGAAAGTGACAACAATCAGCAAGATTTTTGAATCGTTGAACTGAAATCCGAGTAATTTTCACTCACTTGAAGTTGTGGATCGCGTCAGCGAGACACAATTCAATTGGGTGAAAATTCCAATTTATTAATTTGACGTTTATAAGGTTTTTGTACTCACTGCTCCAAAAATGTGTGCATTTCACAATGGTGGTATTTTGCAGAAAAAATATCATCGAACTCATAGTTGTACTGTTTGCTGAAAGTATCACAAAAACAAGTATTTTTAGACGCATAAACAGGATTTCTTTCACAAGATTTCTACCTCGTAGTCAATTTTATAAAAAAAATGGAGTTTTATGTCGAGTCTCAAGGTGGCAGATTGGTTAGTCGCATCGTTTCGACCAATCACTATGCGTGAGACTGATCTCAGGGTCAAATATTTATATAAAGTACAGGGGCATATGTTAATATTAAGGGTCATGTTTGCAAACTTTGTTAATTTATGTTGCACACTTTTTTGGTGACCACAGGGGTATACTGATATAGAAAAAACTTGGTGCCAATTTTTTATACATTTTTTGTGTGGTTTTCGAGGGAATTACGAAATGACTAAAATACAGTAGAAAGTAAAAATATCAATTTTCAAATTCGTGTTGAAGTATGTCATATAACACCTTAAAATGACCAGTTAATCATCATGTTTCTGAGCTTACATAAACTTTTATACGGGAAAATAATGAGATGATGACATAATTTCAAATTAATTGAACGAAATTGACATACGTCCCTCGGTAAACATGTTAATATCATCCATTTAGGCCCATTAGTGCAGTGTACAAGGGATATTGGAATACCAGCTTTCACGTTGCTTCCACACTGACATTAATCGGTATGCGACGCCAACAAATAAGATTTGGTAGTGTGTGTACTCCTCAAAATCCCTGCCCCAACTGCCTTGGGTGGGGGGATACTATTAAAGACGACTATAGGCGTGCTCGACGATTAAAGGGTTAAGTGTAACAGGTCTCTAATATGTCACACCATGTCGATTTACACTTCATTTACTGAAAGTTTCACGCTTGTTTTGGCAACTGTCGATCCGAATGGATCGCTGCTGATATTTCAGTGACATATTATTCGTGTGGCGGCTCAAACACGTTAGTGATCGTAAGCAAAAGGTTTCCAACCTTACGCAGTCGGACAAATTTTATAAAAGGAACTACTTCACTTGGGGTGTTGGAATTCATTTATTATACTTTAATCAATATAGTTTGCATACAAATTTGTCCCAGTAATCACTTCACCTCGGAGAAATTGCGTACTTTGTGTCAAGTTTTTTGAAGGGTTCTATAAAATCAGTTCAGAAAGTGACCTATCATATAACACCCTATGAATGCGTGAAAGCCTGACAAAATTTATTAAGGCAGTATCTAGTTGACACCAATCTAATCATACATTGGTTTTGAGGAGAATCAGCCGCATTTTGCTACTCACACTTGCCACAAATAAAGGATTATGTTGTGGATATCTTCTTCAGTTTTAGTAACAATACATCCGTATCTAGAGATACATGATCTCAATGTTTTGGTCTGTACTCGCTACAGAAATGGTAGCATCAATTCGTCGGCCTTTTCATCCAAGATCTGGCTGGCTGAACAATCAGTCAAACTATGTTTCGGTTCGCTGTTAGACAAAATGGCTAGAATGATTTGTTTGATGCTTTTCTATTTATGGCTTGATTGTCATTCATTAATCATGACTATCCATCTACAATAATACGTCTTAGCTGCTGCTCCTTTTTCACAATTTGTCGATAAGCTTGTACTTGCCATTACATGACATCGATGTACCACTACCATCTGCTTGAAATTCTAGTAATTAAAATGTGAAGAAGGATTGTTTTCTGATTTATTCACTATTCACTTTGATGAATTTATGTGATATATTTGTCTCTCCAATAATTCACATTTGTATAAAGTCTTTCTATCCCCACAAGTTTTGTCTCAGTATATAATCTTCAATTGTGTCCGGTAAAGTATATTATTTAGTGATGTCATTGACGAAGGTCTCAACATCATAACTGAAATGATCGATTTGCGTCATTATTTCTTCCACTTTTACTCCTGCCATCAACTCGGACACTGATGCTAATCTCTGCGAGTGTGGTGGACATTCTACATGGCTTTTTTTACATAGTTTGGCTGAAACAGTGCTTATCAATATGGAGTCTATTTCAATGTCCAAGTACATGCTGTATACTTACAGAATATTGATGAAGCTGTCTCAAGTTTTCAGCAAAACTCAAACAGTTTATTCTACAAGTCACTTCATGCATATATGACATATAGCGTCTGATGCCTATTGTGCCTCGGCAATGATATTAGTAGGCCTACTCCATGTGCTAATTGCGGTGCTACATATAGTGACCCTTAGGATGCTCAATATTTTGTTCAAAGCAGTTCAAATGTAAAAACATCTGGGATTTGTCTGGTAGCTGGAGATCCATATATGTCGGCCTCAATCCAAGTTTTATCAATATTATTGGATCTTGATAAATTTCAAATAACATGCAAGGCACAAACTTACCATAGTGGCTCATTCGGTCCCGATACCGGTTACGGGTTCAAATAATGTCCTGAAAGGAATGTTCGTATTGGTGTATGGCCATGTACAGTTCTTTATAAATCTGTTTAGATGAAATGGGTGGGCTATAAGTGATCATCCTCACTTAAGGCTGCCGCTTGTCACAATGCTTACACAAAGTGCAGATGGTAGAGGTTAAACACCATTCACTTATTCAGCCCAATCTTCAGCGACTTCAGTGAGTATGCTACAAAGTCGCATGGGGGCCATGTTGGAGTAATACACTGGAATGTTTTTTTGGATCACCAAGCCTGTTAGTTGATACAAAGACAATGTATTGCATCAACAACCTTAATGATTATTGTTGTGTTTACATACACAGATGTTTGAAAATAAGGGATAACATGCGTACAATGGCTATTGACCTTGTAATATGTGTACTCAAGGATACTTGCGAATTCAGGAGTTCCAATAACTTTATAATATTCCTCTCATGTAGTGTGATGATATGTATATGATTTGTAAATTTTAGGATTTGAGCCAAGCGTTTGTTGAATAAATAACGATAACGTATTTGGTGAACACTCTTCATTATAAGTATTCATTTCCCATAGGAATAATACTAATAATATTAATAAAGTTTAAAAAGCGCGAAAATCTTGTCCAAGGGACGATGTGATAGGTGGGTACATATTTAGCACAATATATTGACTACAAAGGGCAATAACCATCTCGTCTGATGTATGCCTTGTATATATTTTGTTACTTTGTTTTCTAGTTTGTATTGAACAGCTACATGTACTTGACTAGAATTAAAGTGCTACTCGTACTCGGGTAATTAAAACAATACTCATGCTTACGTATACAATACAAAACAACACCATACTGAATCATGAATGTTTTGCTCATATAAAATATACCTGCTAAGCCAATTGCGTTTTCACAGTAACCAACGCTAAGTCCCAAATTATAAGGTAAGGTAATGTTTGCTACGACACAGAATTAATTTTATCGTATACCATGAGTCACACTGATCATTTGGATGTGTCACATGACATGGTTAATCAATGATTAAAAACACAACAATTTTTGGGGGGAATGCCCCCGCCCCCTCCCCGTTTCGCACACTATTTTTCTGACACTTCCGTTGTAAGCCATTGTCCACACTGATCATTTTGAGGTGCTACATGACATGGTTCATCAAATGTATAAAATAATTATAATTAAAAAATGGCGCTGAATTGATACTTTGCATGTCATTATGTAAAAATGCGAAAAATATCGACAAAAGTTTTTATTGTTCAGTAGGTCTCTCTCAGTGAGAAAAATGATGGTGCCACAAATTAACATAAGGTGCAAATATGAAGGCCTAAGTACTAATATTCGAGTATACTTTTATATGTAGCAATTACTTTGTTGATTCGTATTCAAATTGAACGTGAAATACATAAGCAGCTAAATATAGCTATTACAAGTATAGCTACCAACTGAAAATCATTATATTAATCGTTTTAAATCCCACATGAAGCTGTGTCTCGCTACTGCGAACCACAACTGCAAGCTGACAAATATACTTAAATATGTACAAATTGAATCTAAACATGTACCAATCTAGCAAATTACCCCTTGAAAACCTCACGATGCATTAAAGCATCATTTTGCATCTCCGAAGAATGACTTAATTTCCTGAAACATGGTGGTTTTAGAACGAAAATTTTCATGGAACTGTTTTAAAAATAATAGTATATTTTTTTCATTTGTCACCTACTTCAATTCATCTTCATCCACTACAAGTCGAGACAGCAATTCGCGGCTTGTAGTGGATGAAGATGACAATGGTAAATTCAGGCTGAAAAGGACTGAAAAGGACTATAGACATGGTTAGCACAATAATGGTTAACACTTACCTCTTCCGCGCGGGGATCGTCTTTAGACGTCAGAATCTGACGTCTATGGACGTCAGATATTGACGTAAAAAGACGATCCCCGCACTGAAAGCATTTATAAATTAAAAGGGCCGCAGACCCATAACATAGGTATTGAAATAAGGCGGAAAGAGCTAAGTAGGACATTTATGCTGATTTCAAATGTGTTTATACAGCAACTTTTAGCGTTGTAAGGCTTAAATAGTTTGAGCTTGGCTTTGATCAGCACAATTTTTATTAATTGTTCTCCAATATGATCAATCTGATTGATTTTCACCCATCTGAAGTTGTGAATCGCGAGACACAAATTTAAAGCTGATCTATCACCCCTTATATGGTATGAATAATTATGTCCTTATATGGGGTGATTGGCTATCATGTGACCCTCTGAGAGGGTCACATGATAGCCAACACCCCATATAAGGAAACACTTGTGCCCCATCTTGTGGCAACTTCGATTATTTGTCACAAATTTATTCATACTATATAAGGGGTGATAGATCACCTTTAAGTGGTGGCTAAATTCAACAACTTCGCTGTCAAAGGGTGACTCTGTATTATGTACTTCAAGTTGACGATTATTTCCTGAGACATCTTCTTAGTATGACCATATGATGCAAACAGTTTTTTAATTGTGTGCTGTGCATTACTAGTTGAGCGAGATATAAAGACAAAATTTCCATATTTCTTATTCTGGACATGCATGTCCGAAATAAGAAATCGGGAATTTCGTCTCTATATCTCGCTTAACTGGTAAAATACACTAATGTAAAATTAGTCTACTACCATAGTTTATGGACATGTTCACATTATGGTCATATTAAGAAGCCAAAATAAAATCACCGATTTTTGTGTGATATTTGCCTGATTGTGTCGCTTCAATTTAACTACTAATTTAACAAATTCGAACACTCACTATTTCATAAAGGAGACTATAAGACAAGGTTCGCCAGGTTCAAATTGCCCAGCCATACAAACAGATACGTTGCTGATCATCTCATGTCGCGGACATGTTATGGCCATTAATTGCAGGTGCCTGAAATTCACAGTACACGAACGGATACGTCATGATAAAGACATTCAGGAATTACGTACTAGAGAATTAGTGCAGCAGACGATGGATGTTATTAGAAAAGATCGGCGAGTGCTTCGGCTTCGTCGTCGATCTTTTCTAATAACCAAATAACCCCGAGAATCACACAATGGCATGTGGTTGATTTTCGACGCGACCTATTCAATATGTAACAAGGCGATTTCTCAACAAAGGTGTCGAGATATACGACGGGCTTACACAGTAATATGTGCCCATTAGTTAAGCATGTAAAGAATTAATTGACTAAATTGAGTATCAGATTTGTATGGGCGTTTTTCTATCTGTATAACAACAAATTACTTTGACACAAACGTATATACTTCTCTACAAAAGGTAGTATAAGCTTACTTGTAAAAAAAACGTTCGTGAACATTATATTTGAATGTGTAGGTGAAGTTGCTATCAATATATATGAACAATGATTAGTTCTACAACTCTAAATATAGATAGAAAGAAAAATAAATGTTTCTCTCCAATTTATTTTGACGAAGGATAGGAAAAGTGCATTTGTGTTTTACTTTTGTACTGGTATGAATTCGTCGTGATCTTTGTCTTTGGTCAGGAGAGTGAAATAACCAGCATCCTCTGCGCTGTCATCACGGCTTGTTGGCCTGTGGCAACAAATCATACAAAGCATATTAGAGCTATATTATATATTTGAATTCAGCTATGTATGTTTTATATGTTGCTGGGCGCTGTACATTAGCAAAGTCAAGTCAGGTAAAAATTATGAAGGCGTCACCCAATATTATTTAAAAACATTACAGTATAGTATTCCTATACACATGCGGAAACACATATCTATCATGTATAGTATAACTAACACGTAGAGTTATTTTAGTTATTTTAAAGCATTTAACAGTTTAATACCAGCATGTAAGATTAAAATTCACCCGGAACAACAGTTTCGAGTTCCATCACTCTGTCGAGCAGAGCCAAACAACAGAAAAGTAAGCAGTTACTGCTGTCTGTCTTTGCAGAGACAAAGTAGCTGCTGACTTTCAAGTAAGCAGTCACTGCCGTTTGTCGTTGCAAAGACAAACAGCAGTAACGGCTTACTTTTTAAGTAAGCTGTTACTGCTGTATATCTTTGCGGGAATACCTGAAGTTCTGGTTGACGTAGTAGAGATCCAGACAGTTGGTGGTGCGCTCGGGTCTTATTTTGCGCGCCGTCTTGCCGTTCTCGTGGAAGTTCCACCTCCGGAATCCGTGTCGGTGGAGCTCCCTCAGGATGGGGTACCACTGGTCGTGCAGGTGCTGCAGCCTGTACGGATTCACGTGGATCTCAAACCCTATCTGCTTCACGTTCCTCAGCAGATTGTTGCGGTACATGTGAGGCAGCGCAAGCCACTCAGAATTGTCGATATCCAGCTTTAAGTAGTCGATAACGCTCTGCAAAAACGTTTTCTAGGAATATATTGTAAACAAATCCAGTCGGGGGGATGGGATGTTACAAGCTGGCACCCATTTCTATTCGGTTCCAGGGTCTCTACTGGTCAATTTAAGCCCATAGATCACTTGATATTTTGATTTTCGTTATAATTATGACCTATTTTGTGAAAGCCGGTCAATACGAATTAGCAGATTATATGAGAAAAAACCAGGAAATTGTAAATAAAATTGAATCTAGAATAGCTAGAGCCTTCATAAAAGTATCAAATGTACAGATAAATGAACCACGTCATATTATTACACCTTGTTTTATAGTTCAGATGCATTAACTCTTGCACCGCAAAGTCGTTTTATTTTGTCATTATTTTTTTTTTGGCAAATGTATGGTCTCAAGTTAAACAAATATGAGAAGTTTCACTCAATTGAAGTTGTGGGTCGCGGTAGCGAGACACGACTTCAAGTGGATTTCCAGAGGTTTAAAAGTTAGGGAACCCCTCGGTATTTTATATTCAATATGTTTTTTAACTCAATGAGGATGCATGTAGAAGGAATTTCTATAAGCTTAATTCTAGCAGACTCATAAGAGGACATTTTGAAACACATTATTGGGGGTATTCGTCAATAAAAAGTGAAAAATTGAAATCTGCACTTGCCCATTCAAATTTTAAATAGAAAATCGCATCAACTTCATGCAGTGCAGTTTACTAATATCTGATAAATCAGTTTATTCCATTATCGTTGAGCTACTCCAAATGGGTACATTTCGAGTTGTTACATTTCGTCACTTTGGATATGAAAGGGTGTATGCTCCACTTTATAAAGTGGCACATACACCCTTTCATATTCAAGGTGTTTTTATTCACATCCATGTGTGAATTGCGAAAGCAGTTCTCAAACATCAGGGCTACTAAAAATGGGATTTTCACAGTTGACCAATCCACTGATTTTTATGTGCTAACAAACTGTTTCATAAGCATTTCCAGCGTCAAATTAAGGTCAGTAGTGGGCTTGATAACGTTAAATTATGGGACTAATCTTCAAAATGGTGATATATTGACCATCAAAAACATTCAAGATTTATTCAATTTGTTTTCAAGAAAAGTCAGTCATTTTCCAAGGTGGTCGGCATTTGGCCAAGGTAAAACATTAAATTTAAATATATTTGATATAATGGAAGCAGATTTGCGATGTTGATGTCTACGCTAGGGGAATTTGTATATGCCAAGCGGAGTAGTTTGACTAGGAACTATTTTGGACATAGCATTATTGGTAAAATACAAAATGGCCGCATTTGTGCAAGGTCAAGCAAAAAATGATATTATTTTCGACAGAATGGAAGCATATTCATGATTTTATCAAGTTATATAGCTTGCACAAATGACATTAGATTGTACTTACAGTGCAATGTCATGGGGATGAGCGGGCATAATTCAGAGCCCTATGGTAGCTAGACACCAAAATCAGGAAATCTGCTTCCATCCTATCAGAACATACATGAATTTAATTTTTGACCTTGGCCAAATGCCGGTCATCTTGGATGAACGAATTTTCTTGAAAATAAATAAAAAAATCTTGACAATGAGAATGAACAAGACAGTTTTTGTGAAGTGCAACAATACTTAAAGCTAATGTGTATCAAATCAATTTATTGTTTGACCTTGAATAAAACATAAAAACATTAAAACATATTATTTGAAGGATCTCAATATCAAATGTCATGCTTCTATCACAATTTGAAAAATCGTTTGGGTTATCTAGCATTCTACAATGCAGAACGTAATCAGATATTACACAGTTCTTGGTTTTGTCAAAACTATACTACTTCAGCAAAAATACAAGTATGGATCACTTTATGTTTTATTTTTCTATGATCTACAACTCACATTAATATGACCCTTGTCTCGAAGTATGGACTCAAACGATTTCATCGTCCAGTTCTGCTCATTCACCTCATCAACATCGCCAATTCCCACGGGACTGAACCATATCATGGTGTCATGCTGATGATAGGGCAGGCCGATACTAAAAATGACGATATAAACCCTTTAAGCACGAAGCATGACTATAGTCGCTTTTAATCTGTTTTATTAGCAGGGTGATTGGAAATAATATTATTGTTTAAACTTTCATATTGGCTAATTTTAGGTCTCAAATTAAATCAATATGAGTAATTTTCAATCACTTGAAAAATTAAAATAGATAACTAAAAAAAGGATAACAATCAATTGAATTACAACGTGTATTGTGAAAACAATAGTTGCAAAACGGAATGCTCAAATTTTTAAAACTGCTAACTCTTTGATCTCCAGGTCACAAAATTGTACCCTGATTACCGCGGTAGTATGCAGGCGGTCAAGACGGATAATAAAATTAATATCCACAGCTTCAAGTTGCATGTCACGGTGCGATTCACAATTTCAAAATAGTTTATTTTATTCAGATTAGTCATTTTTATTTTTGCTGATGTCCGAGACGTTTCAGTTTAAAAACGGCAGTCATTAAAAGTTCTAATAAAAGGGCCGTTTTAATACCACAAATACAAGCACGACTACTAATACATATAATCCAAGCGAATCCACATGGATTGAATATCTGCACGATGAATATTTTGCTTCTATATCAGTACTCAATAATATGAAATAACTCTTTGCATGCTGCGGATAAAAAAACGGGTTCGCCACTAATATTTTATGCCAAGGCTTATGGCAATGACTACTAAGTCTTTGTTAGTTCATTTTTTCTCTCACTTGAAGCTGTGTCTCGCTCACGCGATCCACACCTTCAAGCGCGAGAAAATTATTCAGATTTGTCACAAATTTTCAAATTTCACTGTTGTGAGGCGTACTGTATATCTGGTAATTTTCGCGTGTTTGAATTTTGTTTGCTGGCTTTTCTATCGATGTACCTTGGATCAAATGAGTGCACCTCACATCCATATCCAGAACTGATTGTCTCGTCAAACGACCAATCTTCTCGTATCCTGCACAAGTGAAGGGTATTTTACATAGATAGGATTATTAAATATAAAATGAATGCGAAGCAGTAACAGAGTTTTAACAGAATTCTTGAAAGATGTACTTATACTGTTATACACATGTATTGTAAAAGTATTGTAAAGGAGACACTTCAAATTAATAAAACAGTACGTTCAAATGATATGGTTTTGTGCGGAGACTAGGACAAGTATACACACAGAGATATGGTAGTAATTGTGTGTTTAAATATAAAAAAAAAAAAAATTTGCCGGGGAGGGTCAAATGGGTCCTGACAACCCCCCCCCCCCCCTAAGCTGCAGATTTTCAAACATTTCCGTAAACCCCCATATTTTTTTTAAATTTTACATCTTTACCCCCCTATATGAGAAAGCTGAAGGCGCCCCTGTAATACCTTACTAACGATGAAGTAGTGTATACACTCATACCTAATTATGTAAACCTTATACTTCTACAGAATGATGCTGGAGAATTTAACTCACCCAAATGAGTAGACGAGGCAGGGAGCATGGATTGTATAAGGTGGATATATGCAGACGTCCCATCCCCCGTCCTGGTCCGATCCGGCTCGCATGTACCTCTTACAATCATACTCAATCTCCGTGACAAAGCTTGAACCATACAACGCTGAATTATTTCGTATAAACCATAGAGGCCAAGGCTTTTTTGCGAATTTGAAATTATCCTAAATGTTAGTTAGCTCTTTCTGATTCATTTGAATACCTATGCTATTGGTCTAAGACCGTTAGAAATATGTTATTTTTTTAGTGCGGGAACCGTCTTTAGACGTCCGAATCTGACGTCTACAGACGTCAGATTCTGACGTATAAAGACGGTCCCCGCGCTGAAAGGGTTAAAGCATACATTTACCAGTTATTATTCGTGAATTAACATTTTGTCATTATTATTGATCAACTCTCCTAAAGGTGCGTCGCGCGTTAAAAAACGCGACGCCGTGAACCTTTTCCCAGCTTTCATTTCGCGACGCGGCTTTCAGTGTAGCCCCTGCTATGATAACCAGTAAAGTTTATCTTTCGGTGTGGCCACACCTACTGATTTTTTTCGGCGCAGCGCGGCGCGGCGTTTGGTGGGGCCGTAGCTTAAGACGTTGCACATTTATTTTTATTCACCTTGAAATGTGAATTGCTGCCGCGATTCCCATCTCAAGGTGAATACAAATGGTCTGATTATAATAATACTAATAAACTTTATCTATAGAGGGTAAACCATTTAGTACATGGGCCCTCTTTATACATATGCAATAGTACAATGATTGAAATGTGTACAAAATCAATGGTAAAGTATATGATACAGGATATAATACGAAATATAATGAAATATTAAAAATTGCATCAATCAATTTACACCGCAAAACATCATGGCTTTTTAAGAATATGTACATGGTAACTGTATTTCAGTAATTTATTATTCACTTTAATAGTGTTAGGGGTTTTGTCAAGTTAAAAAAAATCCAAAAGTCCGAGAAAAACTCGGAAGTGGGTGGGTGGGTCAAGCCCAGCTCGGATTTGGTGTTTTTTGGGCAATTTTGTTTTTTTGTGTTGTTTTTTGTTGTTACATATGTTTCCCCCAAAAAAATAAAATTGGATATGGGGGTGGGTGGATGGGGTCTGGCCAATTCGAGTGTTTCTCGGATTTTTTTTATTTTTTTAACTTGACAAAACCCCTTAGCTACGATTGGGCTGACAGGGTGTGTAAAAAAATCAGGGTGTGTAACAGGGTATGTAACAACCCCTTTACTATAACTTAGGAGAGTTTTAATTATATTTAAAGATTATTGTAGAGATGGAACAGGCATATTGCTATGCTGTGTAAATATGTATTTATTTCTCCTGCACCAAAACTAGAGATAAATAACTACATTTTACTACATTCTATGACATACCCAAGAATAGGATCTCAAGTAAAAGACTTGAGGCCCATCCCACTAAGGATTTTAAAATTAAAATTATCTTTACTTTCTCTTATTTTTGTTAGAGAAGTTAAGATTTATCTTTAACTTCTCTAATGAAAATAGGAGAAAGTAAAGATAAACTTAATGGTAGCGTCCTATTGGGATGAGCCTCAGAGCCTCCTTATTGTGGTGGATTATGATATTTTTTATCGATACTCAAAGAATACAATGTGCTTAATTAATCATCGCCATCTGCCTACTTGCTTATACAAATTATAGGCCTAAATATGATTTAATGTGTAGGGCTGGTATGACACCAGAAATCTGCAATAATAATATACCCAACCCGTCCCCGCTTGAAACCCTCGCCTAAATGCTCGGGTGTGGTGACGTGTGCAGATAATACACGTCTATCTCGCCTTTCCAACGATGCCTTATGCATATAATCTTACTCGTAAAACTCCTGAATTGTGTAGATCTTATCAGGGTGCTCTTTATTTGACACCACTTGTATGTTTGGTCGAGCAATGCTCGCTGGTTTTCCCGCTCCAGGTAACTGTCTGAAGTAGGAGTCAGAGGCCAGGAATCCACCGATTGATCCAGAGTCCAAAAATGACAAATGGACTGGTTTCTGAAACAAACATCCCAGCAAACACTAGACGTTGAACAAATGCTGATTTAATGTTCGGCCAGCGTCGCAGACGGTGGACCAACATTAAATCAGCATTTGTCCAATGTATCGTGTTTGCTGGGATATGAACATATCAGAGAGTTTTACCCAGCTAACACCATATATTGTGCTAATGTTGGTTTAAGGTTGTGCCACTGTTGGTTTAAGGTTGCGACGGTGGCCCAACCTTAAACCAACTTCTGGTCTGTACTACTGGGTAGTGGATGGGATTGTCGGGGAAGAATAGTAGGCCTACTATATACGTGTGGTACCAATACAGTATACTATACTATACTATATAAAGGAATTAATGGATGATTGGGGCTTTAGGTAACCTTTGTGCTAAACCCAAGCCCTCACCCTATCGGATACAAATTGTAGCGTCACCTGGTGATTTAAGAAGATATTAGCAGCGAGTGCAGCGCTCCTTGTGAGATGAAACCAAAAAAGGGACTTTTCGAGGTGTTTTTTATCTTTAAAAATAGCTTCAGGTCGCAACTGAAAGCAACCCGGACCGCGATGTTCTACATGATAATATAATATTACGTGGTACCAAAGAGCCTATATGATACCCTCTTTGTGGTACCCCGCTACCGTATTACGCACTATATAACAAAGTGTCAATAATTGCTGGCGGGGAGAGGTGAATCTAAATTGGGAAAAAACTTAGACCTACATTTTACACTTCCTCATAAATTAAATGTGATTGGTCGTGATGCCTAATAAAAGACGTGAGACGTGAAGTGGGTTACATTATTTTCTAAATTTGATATTTTCACTCACCTGAGATGCTCTGCTTTTCATTAGGATGAATAAAACCACGAAAGCCGCGAACGCTGTCAACACTGGCTTACCCAAAAACCTCGCTTGCATTGTTTTCTGAAAAATATAGTAATGCATATTATCAAGAATATATATTCTTGATATTATCCTTAAAAGGTAAAGCAATTTCACATACAAATTCTGAGAAAAAAATAATTCAAACAACAGAAACTAGCTATGACTTGCTCCAAAGGAGTTTACCACGGCCAGATTAAGCGTTTCACTACCATACATGACGGAAATTTCCGTCGTCATTCGTCAATGAACGTAACCATAAAATGACACAAATTTTCGTCAAATATATACTACATTTATGTATTTTTCGTCATTTGAAGCTGGAAATTGCGTTAGCAATTCCAGCTTCAAATGACGAAAAATAGAACTCCTACACCAGTATATCCGGATCCTGGCATGCATCCCGGCCTGGAAGTCAAAGGGTTAAACGTTTCAGTGCTGTGATCGATTTTAAAGTCAGGATCTGATGTTTACACGGTAGGAAAATATGTTTCACTCACTTGTTTTGGACGAGTTAGCTGCATGACACGATTACAAACAATATTAAAAAAAGACGTCAAGTTTTGACGTCTAAAGTCGATCCCTCGTGACACAAGCTATGCGAGGAATTTCACCGCGTGTACCATGCATCCCTAAGACATAAAGTCTTAACCATTACAGCGCGGGATTATATAAATTTATTTTACCCATTTCCTTCGCTATCGCGACCCACAATTTCAAGTGGGTGAAAATTACTCATATCTGTTCACTTGAGACGGAACATTTGCATAGTATTACATAGCGCGTGAAGTGCTATTACAAATACAAATCAATAGGTGGATGGTAAGAAATGAATGTATCGTTTCTCAAAAGAATTGTATGGCTGATAGGGCTTTTAACCTATTCGATTCAAATCTAGCATCAAATAATGTGTAATTTTCGATATCCAATGTGCCTCATCAAAGGGGCTACGATAATTTCGTGAGCAAAAGGCATGTACCAATATAACGCCTTCACGATTTTTACACGGATAGGAAAGTATGTTACACTCACTTTATTGAGACGAGTTAGCTTCATGAGACGAGTTCATACGAATAGGAAAAATATGTTTCGCTCACTTGTGTAAGACGAGTTAGCTTCATGGGACGAGACGAGTTCATACCAAAAGGACACAATATGGTTCACTCACTTGTTTAAGACGAGTTAGCTTCATGAGACGAGTTCACACGAATAGGAGAAATATGTTTCACTCACTTGTTTAAGACGAGTTAGCTTCATGGGACGAGACGAGTTCATACGAAAAGGACAAAATATGTTTCACTCACTTGCTTAAGACGAGTTAACTTCATGAGACAAGTAATACGAATAGGAAAAATATGTTTCACTCATTGGTTTAAGACGAGTTAACGTCATGAGACGAGTTCACACGAATAGGAGAAATATGTTTCACTCACTTGTTTGTGACGAGTTAGCTTCATGAGACGAGTTTGCACGGATAGGAAAAATGTTTCACTCACTTGTATAAGATGAGCTAGCTTCATGGGACGATTACACACAGATAAGAAATATATGTTTCACTCACTTGTTTAAGACGAGCTCGCTGCACTAAACAAATTAGAAAAAAATATGTTTTCAAAATATTGTGTGTGCGAGGTATAACATCAAGAATATAAATGATATAGATTGACACGACACAAAGAAATAGTACAATACCCACGCAGTGTGTACGGGTAAGTAAATAAAACGAGACGTTGGCCCAATGATGTTATGTTGTTGGGCCGCCGTCGTGGACGGTGGCCCAGCAATAAAACAGCATTGAGCCAACGTCTCGTGTTTGACGGGTGTGAACAAATAGAAGTAGTGTGAATTAACCTGATAATAAGCGATTGTTTCAGGACACAGTGCGGTATTCATGTTCTACACGAACCAGGTCAATGATGATATGAATGGCATTCAGTTAGGGGCTGACCACTATGGTACGTGGGGGTTATGGACATTTTGAAACATTATTTTTATCCCTAAAATACCACCTGAAACGTTTACATTTTCAAAAACATTGTTGTTAAATTCGCCGGACGCAATGGCGTTATTTTACGTGGCACGAACGGACACTGTTTTCAAATTCCGCCTTTTAAATGCAATGCAACATATTTAGCAATATTATAGCTCTGCATGAATTCACACAAACTAAAAAGAACCATGATTATAGCAATATTCCTCATGGTCATGATTCTAATGCTATTTTTGCCGTGCCAAGAAAACTGTGATCACGCACTCTGCATGTGAATGGTTATGACTGTTGACCTGCGCATTGTTGTATTCTGCTATGAAAAGCCAAAAGGCAGTAATTGTTTACTGATATTATAACCTCGCTGTAAAAGGGTGCAGCCGCCATTTTGTAACATGTAATGGTATTTTCTTGCAAAGGAATAATTAACCCTTAAAGCGCCAATTTAAATAATTTAAATTTCCACCCACTTGAAGTTGTGTCTCGCTACCGCGACCCACAACTTCAATTGGGTGAAAATGACTCATATTTGTTTAATTTGAGACCAAACATTTGCGAATCTTGACTGTCAAATACTCATTCCACTCCCAATAACCATGATTTAATCGGCGAATAATAATAATTATAAACAACTATAGTGACGTTTAGCGCTTCAAGGGTTAGGTACGCTAATTAGGATAACAGTCAAACTGTAGTAAGAGGGGTGTACATATATCGTTGCCATCATACTGCTAGCACATGTGAAAAAGTTATGTTGTGTATTAAATATAGAATTGAAATTTTCACCCACGTGAAGTTGTGTCTCGCTACCGCGACCCACAACTGCAACGGTTGAAAATTACTCACATTTAAGAAAGTTTTTGGCTAAATTTTGTGAGTATTTATATTATCCACTGGTGCGTAAGTAGGCCTACGGTTTATACGCGGAAATTAATTATAGAATTCAAATTTTCACCCTCTTGAAGCTGTGCCTCGCTACCGCGACCCACAACTTCAAGTGGTTGAAAATTATTAACATTGTTGGAAAGATTTTGTTAATTTGTATTATTTACTGGCGTGTTATAGTACGGCTCATACGCGGACGTGTGTCTGGGAACATCCCCAGATATCCTTGCCACACACTGGATTATCCGTGTGGTGTCCCTGACTGTTTGCATCCTAAAAATCACGCCCGGACCGAAGAGTGCTGATAATCCGTGTCGTGTCCGTGTCAGCGCCTCGTCGCCTCCGCAGTCGTATGTGTCTCACCGTGGGCGTCCGGGACTATCAGGGATATCGTCACGGAGGCGAAAACTACGAGATATCGTAGCTTGTAAGAGAATACGGGCCCAGGTTACCCCGTCGGTCATCGGTATCAGCCGTATTTATTGCTCAACAATAATAGCGGTTTACCATAGATACTCATGGTCATCTCATTTTACCTTCAGCAAGGTCTGAACCACTACACATGCAACCACTACACATGCCCCACCGCATATTGGCTCACCGCTGAGGCTCGATGTGCCGCGCTCTCACAATAGGCCATGGGCTAGAACCATCCACCATGCATGCCCCCCCCCCCCTTCCCCACATTTCACTAAAACCAACTTTTTTAAAACCTTGATTATGTCTAAAACATGAAATGAGCTTTATATATTTATCTCTTATAGGTGGGGTACCCCCGAAACCGTCTAAAATTAGGGGGTAGGGCTACGCTAACGTCTGTCGTAGCTATTCATGTTTAGCAATCTACACATGCAATATAGCCTATAAAAGGTAATTACATTTCTGTTCTAATGATGTATTGCATGATGCAGTGGATTAAAGGTTTTTTTCTACAAATACGTTGACACGTGTCTTTTTATTACAAAATAATCAAAATCGACAACAAAAGAAGCTAGTTAACATGGTCAATGGAAACGACTTAAGCAAACATAATTATTTGCCATATCTATATTTAACTTATGTTTTTTGAACCTAGATGGGTATTTGCTTAAAACCGAGTGTCATTTAGATTTGTACATGGCATATATATTTTTAAATGAGAGAATATTGCAGCCTTTTTATGAAAATGTGTGTATTCAGGTGGGCTGAAATATAAAAAATTGAACTTTGCTCGACAATTCAGTGCTAATTATTTTTTACGCTTGTTTTTACATAATTTGGGTATGCTGAATTTGAATATGTCGGTTAACATTCTATCTTTGGTGTCATTCACCTTCAAATAAGCAAAACTAAAAATGGCCGCCAAAACCACATCTGTTCTATATTTTTGTTACATATTATTGCACGATTTCTGGTTTCTGCATGATTTAGAGTTGATAAATTTATGTCTCATGTTTTTCGATCAAAATGACCTTGGTTTGGCCTTCAAGTTCAAAATTGTTACCGCCAACACACATAGAAGCTGTTTTTATGCACGTTAACTATAATATCCTAAACAACATTTGTTTAATGGGAAACTATAAAATAGACTACGTAATACGACAGATAAGGTTGCAAAGCATAAGAAACTGTTCTTAATCACGGTATATTATAACATGCTATGATTTGCTTAGTATTTAAATTGACGTCATTATTTTTATAGTAAATATGTAAAATGGCGTCCATCTTGGATTTTACGATAAACTATAGGTCAAACGATGAGCAATTAACACCAGAAATGTTTTTTTCAGCCCCCAAGTTATAGAAAATAAAAAAATGAGCAATTTCGATCCACAAATTAAATAAAGGTGTTTAATTTACATTTTGATAGTCATTTTGTTTCTTGTTCATATGAAGATAAATTTAGCCGCCATTTTGGATTTTTTCATTTAAATTTACTCGTCTGCAAATTTTATTTCTGGTCCGCTATGTTAACAGAAATAAATCATTATCAGGGGTATAAATCATTATCAGGGGTATATATAAAAAACGACGGACAAATTTAAAGGTCAAATAAAGGTTATTTCTTTCCAAATACACAAGAAAAAATTATATAATACAAATCTTGCAGAAATCATCAATTGTGCTTTCTTGAGCAAAAAACATAGAAAAACATATTATAATTAAAAAACAATCCTAGATAATTTTACTAATTTACAACTTCAATATAAAATAATGGTGTTCTCGTAGTTTCCCTCTTGAAAAAAAGCATTACCTTTGTTTCATCTCTATTAATGTCGAGGTCAAACATTGAACAATAATCTTTCATCGTATTTAATGTTGTTTGCAGATCTTCAGGGCCCGTATTCTCGTACAAGTTACGATATATCTTAGGCTTCTGATTTGTCGAGATGGCCATCTCGACCAATCAGAAACCTACGATATATCGTAACTTGTACGAGAATACGGGTCCAGGTGATTCCATCAGCAGGACCGTATCATCTGCATACATCAGTAAAGTACAACTTGAAATAAGTAGTCGATTCGTTGTTGAGTAGGTCGTCAGGGATAATATTCATTCATATAGTATACCTTGTACTTTTATTTGCTAGAGAACTATTTAAATCAGCCGAGCATTCGAAAACATTAAAGGGGGCAATAGTTATGAATACATGTAGCTAACAAACTTTAACACTTAACACGTAAATGCAGATGCTAAATTCATCTAAAACAAATGATCTAATATGCTACTATGATGAACAACATTGCGACAGCAGTTACACAGTTTTGTGTGTTATAATATTAAGATTGAGAATCGTGATTAATATCTGTATAATTTACTCACCAAGTCATCTCATTCAAATTTTCACAACCTAAAGTGGGTAAAATTACTCAAATCTAGTGAATTTGAGACCAAGCATTTACAAATCTTTGTGTTCAAACACTAATTTCATTCCCATTAACTGATAATACACAAATCTAGCTAAAAACAATAGTCATGTTTCAATTGTATATTTTAGAAATAGCCTGCTCAAAAAGTTTTGGTTGTTTTCATGCATCGACTCATAGGCGTAACAGTTTGAACATATTTTTTACTTTCCTTAGCACCTTTGAATAGTCATGATGTGCACGCGACCAGCCATTGAGATCACATCGCTGAGTTGACTTTGCGAGAAATCATAGTTTTTTAGTGTTTTTTTTAATATTTTTATTTACAAACCACATATCAAAAAATTCATACATGTATACAAATTATTCATTATTATAAACAATACAAATAATAACTGGTGATCTAAAACAAAGTCAAACCGTTATCGTACGTGGTTCCCAGCAAACACGAGACCCCGGATCACTGCTAACCAGTGTTGGCGCATCGTTTCCGACTCTGGGCCACCAACACTAAATCAACACCAGCCAAGAACCGCGCGCCTGCTGGCATACCCGTAATTGCACATAATTATAAAAATAGCCTAATCACAAACATTCAACAACTATATCTATTTAAAATCTTAGTTCCAAATTAAATTCCACATAGGCCATTTTTCGTTTTTCTTAGTAATAATATATTCTATTTTTTTTTACATTATAATGTACATTTTAAACGCATAAAATAAAGGTATTGTTTCTGCAAATCTCGAAATGTAAATAGTTTTTTTGGTCGAAAAAATTAGGAAACTTTCCTTCATATTATCCGTTCCAAAAAATATATCATTTTTTGTCACTTGTTTTCCATGTAAAATATCTCTTGAAAAATCCGTTCAAAACAATTGTGTAAAACGACACTCCCAAAATAAATGGCAAAATCTTCAATTTCTTCATTACAAAATGTACATAACCAGTCTTCTCGGAGTTTCCATGTGTTTAGCCAAAAATTATTTATAAGTATATCATATAAAAACAGTACTGAAACTCAGTTAACTTCACTTCCAAACATACTTTATATACCCTAGAGAAGATTAAACTCTAATTTACATCGATCAGAGTTTTTTGAGTATCTTTCAATGCGAGGTACATGTACATCTATATTCCGTAGCCCCAAAATTCCATTATGAACAATTTTCCGGCTTATTTTCCCTCACTAATTAAACATTCCTGGTTATTAAATCTCACACCTGATTCTATATTTCTCTTATCTGAATTATTTTGTAAAAATATGCTAGTTTTTTTTGGGACATGAAACCAGCCCTGCCCAATTCAAAAAATCCCTGTGTGTTAAACCTTTATGTAGCCATTGTTCAAAGGCCATCGTAGATCCATCGGGCTCGAACAAGTCATATATATACAGAATTCTTATGTCAAAAAAACATTTCCAGAAAATACTGGTATTGTTTATTTTTATCCCAGGGTTGTACCATATAAACATTTCTTTCCTACAAGATTCAGTTTCTAAAAGTTCATCCCACAACTGAAAAGTTTTAATATAGAAAGATGGGAAAATCAGGTTATTTGTACAAGTACAGAATTCTGGACATTAAATAGTGGCTGATAAATCTAAATCATTTGATTTAAAATATTGTCTAACCAGTAGTGCCCATACCTGTTCGCTATCACTGTTAAATATTTATAAAAAACATTTTAATTTAACTGAGTCTACTATAAATTTAAATGTTGGAACTTTGGGTCCGCCCTCTTCTTTATTTTTTATCAAAACCCTACGTTTTAATCTTTCTTTTTTATCCTTCCACACAATGGCATATATGACTGATGCCACTTCTTTTATATAGGTTTCTGGTATGTCCACAGCAGATATAGAATATTGGAATAATGAAGTAATGAATGTTTTAATAATTTGTACGCGTCCAATGTAGTCCAGTCCCTGTCCCACAACACCGTGTACATATTGATGTACCCGACATTTCTCATTGGTTTCATGTAAAGGGACCAATCCCCGATAAAAATGACCAGGGTAGACATTTGACCAGCGGGGCATAACTCGGCTACGAGCATTATTCAAAATGGCCGCCAGACCACATATTTAAAAAATTATATATTGAACTATTTGTTCTAAAATCTCAACTAATACCTCTTTTTCGACTAATTTTAGGTCCAGGAATTCATTTGTCAGGTTATTTTGACGATATAAGTAACCAATGACTTTTAAATATAAAATGGTGGCCAGCTGTCATCTGAAAAATATAATTTACCACAACTTTTGTAAATGCAATCCCTCAACTATTGGTTAATTTGGATTATTCAGCTATTTGGAAACCATAAAATCGTATTTGGAGGATCCAAAAGAACTAATGCCGAAAAAAAGAGATGATATTATTTTATTAAAAAGATAATATCACAGAAAAGACAACTGTTTTAAACGGTTTAATTGCAATGTCACATATGTCAAGTTACATCAGTTCACCAACATTTTTTCATCATTTGTTGACACATGTACTGATCTCTTCTCTTTGGGCCAAAAGAGAACGCATGCCCGTTTGCTTTGCATTTGCACTTTCGAGTTTCACATCTACCACCACACAGACAATAAACAAGGAGTTCAGGTGGAATGGGTTGAATCGATGCTGTAGGAATCATAACACCGCCCTCATTGGTCAAACCAAAGTTTCGAGGGAGAAGGTCGTGCTGGTGAGTTTCTAGCAGTGTGATAGCATTTTTGATCACATAGAAGCACCGCCTAATGTGACGACAGATAGCTGACGAGCTTGGTTGGCTTTGTCCATTCAAATAACTGTCAAAACTTTTCAACTGTGTCTGCAGTGGTATTTGAACGGGCTCCAGTCAAAACCTTCACAATATAACGCTCTACAACACTAATATCGACTGTAGTTAATGAGTCAGTTTCAGCAAAGTTTGTAAGAGAAAATGGATTGCATGTGAGTACAGCATGTTTTGTGCCAACATTCCTGACAGCATCATTGCCAGAAAGAAAATGAGCTTTCACCAGAATGCTGCCCCGAACCTGGCATGGAGTGTATGAAGAGGAATCTTTCGCTTGTGTTCCCCGGTGCCAACCTTCACCCACACTTCCCATGTTAATGAAAGTTGTCATGTATCTTAAAATCAACACTTTGCTATCCGCGTCTTTGGATACGACAACGATTCTTTCACACACTCTCTTCACACTCCAATCAATGTGGGAAAACCAACCTGCAACCAGCTTTCTCTTGTTACTGAGATCCCTGAGAGCGATCTTTTTTACCAACAGTTGTATGTTTTCTTTGTTTTTTGAGCTTGACCATCAGCTCTGTATTTGTTGTGGGATGGGAATTTACTCGACGATTGCCATCACATTAATAATTCTTATAGCTTCCTCGGCTCTTCGTGCTTCCTCTCCTTCTTCAACTGACAACTCGCAATTGGAATAAAAAACGAGGTGAGTTTAGTCAGATCTATAAACATTTTTTGCAGCAGTCAGAACTGCCTTGATGTCTTTCCCAAAATTCCCAAATACAGTATATATTTTATACACACACATACTCCGAGTGTTGCCGATTCACCTCGGCGGCGAGACGTTACCCAGTGTTTTAAACATGAAATCAATAATCACATCTGTTCTCATCTCTGAAGCAGAGCTAAAGCTAAAATCACATGGATTTAAATTATGTTAAGCTCAGTTAAGCTCAGTTGCACTTTGTCTGGCATTGTGCAGTGAAGTGAAGTGGATCACCATAAAAATAGGGACTGCTGTCAAAAAGGTCATAACACGCGCCTCTCTGACAACCTCAACCATATGTAAAACACCAGCAATTTGTTTAGCAGGAAATTAATGTCAGATTTGCTTACTACTTTTTTGCTGAAGCAGGTTGGTTATCGAGAGGCGGGAAGCTAACGTTTCAGATAGTAGAGGACAGCTTCACAGTCTTCAAGACAAATCTTTCACTGTGGTACTTTTAGAAAAGTTGCTCACCAATTTTTCAAGAAAACATAAAACTGTACGTTGGTCAAAAATATTGCTCTCCGGGACCTCAGTAACATTCTTGTCAGTGCAATGTTAGTGAACGATGAAGTTATCAAAACACAAGTAGCCTACAGAAGGAGGCTCGGATCACTCACTGGAGTGCCAATCCTTTCAAGCTGGCAAGAGAAAGCTGGTTGCAGGTTCGTTTCTCACATTGATTGGAGTGTGAAGAGAGGATGTGAAAGGGTCGTTGTCGTATCCAACGAAACGGATGGCATTGGCGGAATTACAAAGTAACACTTTTACAAAGTATCACTTTGTCAAAGTCAACAGTATTGACGGAATAACTGAAGAACACTTGTTCAAAGTAACACTTTTTCAACACTTTTTACTAAATAGCATTTTTGCGAAGTTAACAGTATTGGTGAGATCACAAAGCAACACTTTTTTCAAACTAGCACTTTTTTAAAGTTAACAATAAAAAACACACTTTTGTTGTCTGAAAAGTATTTCGGTAGGCCCGCAAATGATGTAAATCGGTTAGAGATAACATGATTTATTAATATTAGAGCAATTTCAGCACCATTTTTTACGGGAAATCACACACATTTAAAGAAAAATCATAACATGTTTTTTTTAACTTGATGCGCTATAAAAGCGTCCTTTAGCGATATAGCAACAGTAACGCTTTCTTTTTGTTTGAGAGATATTCAGCTGAATAAAATTTAAATATATGAAGCCAGTTACCTGGAGATTACACTTAAAGGGTCCTAACTACAATATCACACAATTTGGCTTTAATGTTTCTGTTCAAAGGTATAACAGATACGGTGAATCAACAGCTAAAACCTAAGTTGTTTTTATGGTTAACACCTTTTTAATGGAGTTAATCAGACGAGTCAAGGTTAAAAGGCTTATAAAACATACTGACTAATATATTATTCAAAGGTGTACAATATATATATATTTTATTTTTAAAACGATCTAAGAAACATTATATAAATAAATTATTTTGCTAAATTCATAGAAGTTAAAGTTAGTATTAGTCATGAAAGAAACTGTTTCTCAAAATAACTGCATAGAAATGTGAATATAAATACAACTCCTTTAATTAACCCATTAAAGGCCACTTGCAAGTGTTTTTGCCAGTGACGTTTTTGTGTGACGTCGCAATAAAAAAAAATGTTTTAAAAGTCTACACATTGTAACCCGTTGTAAACTCCTTTGTCGTCTTGGTTAACTCTTTGACTGGCAAGCGCGCTTTAAAGCGCGGTCATTCATTAAAGCAAGCATTCATTCATAAAGTGACCAGTAGTAATTCTATAGTGGTAAAATTACGACGTCATAGTTTAAGGCGTAATTTTGATCGCGCATTACCATGATTACCACGTGCTCTCAGACATGTTTGGTGCGCACTAAACACGTGTGAAAGTGAAGAACCTAATTGACATTATGATAGTCTCTTTACTGTTTATATGTATGGCCACAGGCTACACACAAGTGACTAGTAATATCACAGAATAGTTTTAACAGTTGGACACTGTTGAACAGTAGACCTAATACGCAAAGAAAGATACCCCTATAATTATAGATGGCGTATTTTATTATTATCGAATATGAACATGTTTAAGCCCACATTACATAGTAACATATTGTAAGCCACTATAACAATCATAATGTTAGAAGTATAATATCGGGCCCTATCATTGTTTTGTAGTTGTAATTTAGTTCTAATTTTCGCCGGATGCCTGCCCTGTCCATGTTGTATGACGTCGTCAAAGAGCAATAATTACAGTTTGTTATAGCGTTCCGGTAATTCCCGGAGAGTAGTGGTCAGTATTTTAAAAGATGTAATCTATGATTCACGTTCAAAATAATGTCATGATACGATACGAAACATCATTTATACTGCCCATGTAGTCCATGGGCCAGATAGGGTTACCGTGCACCCCCCCCCCCCCCCAGGACAGTCTGAGACCAAGTTTTTTTTGCTCCTTGGACCTCCTCCGATATCAAAAGTCGATGCCATCAAAAAAAAGTTGGGATGGACTACCTGTTTTGGGCCATTTTCAAAATGGCCGCCATCGAAATCTGGAAATCACGTTTTGTGCCATAACTTGAGTTCTGCGGCAGTTAGAGTCACAAAATTGGTGTCTATGTATATGTTTTTGGGGGTGAGGAATCCAATTTTGCCAATAAAAAATGTTTCTGTCTTGTGGAAAATTTATAAACAGCTATTCAAACGTATTTTTCGTGCATTTTTGAACATTTTTTGTGTTAGTCCATGGGACAGAAAGGGTTACTGTGCACCCTCCACCTTTGAAAGTCTGAGACCAAGTTTTTTTTGCTCATTAGACCTCCCCCAATATTAAAAGTCGATGCCATCAAATAAAAGTCGGATGGACCACATATTTTAGGCCATTTCAAAATAGCCGCCATTGAAATTTGGAAATCACGTTTTGTGCCATAACTTAAGTTCTAAGGCAGTTAGAGTTACAATATTGATGTCTATACATATGTTTTTGGGGGCGAGGAATTTAATTATGCAAATAAAAAATATTTCTGTCTTGTGGAAAGTTAATAAACAGCTATTCAAACGTATTTTCCGTGCATTTTCGGTCATTTTTTGTGTTAGTCCATGGGTCAGATAGGGTTACTGTGCACCCCCCACCCATGAAAGTCTTAGACCAAGTTTTTTTTGCTCATTAGACCTCCCCTAATATCAAAAGTCGATGCCATCAAATACAAATCGGATGGACTACCTATTTTAGGCCATTTCAAAATGGCCGCCATTGAAATTTGGAAATCACGTTTTGTGCCATAACTTGAGTTCTAATGCAGTTAGAGTCACAAACTTGGTGTCTATACATATGTTTTTGGGGATGAAGAATCCAATTATCCCAATAAAAAATATTCATAAACAGGTGAATTAACGTATTTTTCGTGTATTTCCGGTCATGTTTGTGTATTTTAGTGCGAACACAGAAAAAACTAACCTTAAAATATAACTTGGTGACTGTTCTATAAACCAATTAGAATTACATGTAATCTTCATCCATAATAATATTTCCTTCATTGCAAAAAAACAGTAATTATACACAAGATCATATCGCCACTTTAAAATTTAAAACTTTCAATTCCAAGGGGGAAATTTAGTTATTGACAATCATTCTTATGTATTGCACACTCATTTCACCAGTTTATCTAACATACATTTAAAAACATAATTTCTAACATAATAGTTGCCGTGTTATCAAATTATTATGGTGGTGACAGCAGAAATGGTGGTAAAGTCCTTGTTCCACCAGAATATGAAACACATTTGCACTACCATAGAACATAAAATAAACATATAATCAGCTACTGATTATTTAAACCTAATCCTCATCACTGTCACTTTCAGCTACTGCACTGTCATAAAACAACACTTCCCCCTCTGACGAACTTGCTACATCGTCATCACTTTCTAATGTATCATCTTCCTTTGCTATATCTATTGGGATAATTGGACCTTGACACCAGACGGGCACAAGTTTCTTATTGTTTTCAGTCCATCCGTGACCATTAATTGCTAAATGAATATATGGCTGAGGAATATGGGCTAATTTCCAAATTCCAGTCTGATAATTTACTCGTCTAATATGCTGAGACAATGTATTTCTACATAGTGGAAATTGGCTGAAGTCAATATTGCTCACTTCTGCTTCAAGATAGAGTAGCGATACATGTCACATGTTAACTCTTCTAGGTCGGTCACCGAGTCATCGGAGATATGCCAACCATATCCTAATTTACAGAGTACATCTTGAAATCGCATAATCTTCTGAATCAGTTCTATGGTTTAATTTTCCCTACGCCTTTGAATGTGCTGGTTGTATCTTGTCCAAGATGTGAGTGATGGACAAGTCCCAAGTGATTTAAGCAGTACTCTGGTCATACAAGATGACAATGCTTTCTTCCATGTTATGTCAAACAACACCAGCAACTATTATCTCATTGCACGTGCAATATTTGACAGCATACCAAGGAGTAGCGACATTATCTTTAGCACAGAAGGCTCGATTAAGCAAATGGAGAGACAGATGCTTGGTACCAATGATGCATTGATCATAAGTGGGCCATTGCAAAAAAGCTAGCTGAGGGGAAGACATTTCTGATGAACAGTGAGAACAAATCACAGTTAGTTGATGTTATGAATGATGTTTGGTGCTCTCATGATTTTGCTCCAAAACTTGCATAGAAAAAATTAATAACTGTCCCTCGTGGTAACTGCTACCTTCTTGCGTCTGAAGATGGAACAACAGTTAATAAAACTGAGATTACATCATTGTTCTCAAATCAAAAAGAAACTGATACTGTCTCTATGCACAAGAGCAAGGCTATGATACAGTTCGCATTCGCAGTTCTGACAGTGATGTGTTTTTCATATTGCTGCACCATGCTTTCAAGTTAGACATCACTATTTCGTTTGATACTGGCTCAGACAACACAAGAAGGCTTCTGATTGTAATTCACATATCCAACAATTATGGAAGCTCTGCACTGCATTTCTGTCTCTTTGTGCATTCACGCGTGGGGAAAATTAAACCAATAAAACTGAGTCTATGGGAAAAGTCGTCATAAGAGTGTACATGATCTTCGCTACTCTATTTCGAAGTAGAAGTGCATTAATCTCGAGCGCAATATTGACCTCAGCCAATTTACACCATGTAGAAAGACATTGTCTCAGCATATTAGACGAGTAAATCAGACTGGAATTTGGAAATTAGCCCATATTCCTAAGCCAAATATTCCTCTGGCAATTAATGGTCACGTATAGACTGAAAACAATGGGAAACTTGTGCCCATCTTGTGTCAAGGTCCAATTATCCCAATAGACATAGCAGAGGAAGATGATACATTAGACAGTGATGACGATGTAGCAGGTTCATCAGAGGAAGAAGTGATGTCTGATGACAGTGCAGTAGCTGAAAGTGACAGTGATGAGGATTAGGTTTAGCTAATCAGTAGCTTACGATATGTTTATTTTATGTTCTATGGTAGTGCAAACTCATTTCATATTCGGGTGGAACAAGGACTTTACCACCGCTTTACCACTATTTCTGCTGTCACCACTATAAGATTTTGATGACATGGCAACTATTATGTTAGAAACTCTGTTTTTAAATGGGTGTTAGATAAACTGGTGAAATGAGTGTGCAATACATAAGAATGACTGGCAATAACAAAATCTTCCCCTTGGAATTGAAAGGGTGTATCTACCGTTTTAAATTTTAAAGTGGCGATATGATCTTGTGTGAAAGTATTGGGAGGAAATATTCTTCTCAGCTGCTGGTCAGATATAATATGGATGAAGATCTAGTAGGTTCATGGAACAGTCACCACTTTGTTATTTTAATATTTTCTACACTAAGTTTTTTTCATTTATCATGCTAGTCATAAGCAAAGTTTTGTTTTTATTTACAATTTTCAACACTGTTATGCTCATTATTCACGGAATAAAATAACACTAGTTACAAGTTTTATTTTAAGGTTAGTTTTTTTCTGAGTTCGCACTAAAATACACAAAAATGACCAAATATACATGAAAAATACGTTTATCTAAATGTTTTTAAATTATTTACAGGACAGAAATATTTTTTATTGCCATAATTGAATTCCTCGCCCCCAAAAACATATGTATAGGCACCAATTTTGTGACTCTAACTGCCTTAGAACTCAAGTTATGGCACAAAACGTGATTTCCAAATTTCAATGGCGGCCATTTGGAAATGGCCTAAAATAGGTAGTCCATCCGACTTTTATTTGATGGCATCGACTTTTAATATTGGGGGAGGTATAATGAGCAAAACAAACTTGGTCTCAGACTTTCATGGGTGGAGGGTGCACAGTAACCCTTTCTGGCCCATGGACTAACACGAAAAAATGACCGAAAATGCACAAAAAATACGTTTGAATAGCTGTTTAATAATTTTCCACGAGACAGAAACATTTTTTATTGGCATAATTGAATTCCTCGCCCCCAAAAACATATGTATAGACTCTAATTTTGTGACCCTAACTGCCTTAGAACTCAAGTTATGGCACAAAACGTGATTTCCAAATTTCAATGGCGGCCATTTTGAAATGGCTTAAATAGGTAGTCCATACGACTTTTATTTGATGGCATCGACTTTTGATATTGGGGAAGGTCTAATGAGCAAAAAAAACTTGGTTTCAGACTTTCATAGGTGGAGGGTGCACAGTAACCCTCTCTGTCCCATGGACTAACACAAAAAATGACCAAAAATGCACGAAAAATACGTTGGAATAGCTGTTTATAAATTTTCCACAAGACAGAAACATTTTTTATTGGCAAAATTGGATTCCTCACCCCCAAAAACATATACATAGACACCAATTTTGTGACTCTAACTGCCTTAGAACTCAAGTTATGGCACAAAAGGTGATTTCCAGATTTCGATGGCGGCCATTTTGAAAATGGCCCAAAACAGGTAGTCCATCCCAACTTTTTTTTGATGGCATCGACTTTTGATATCCGGGGAGGTCCAATGAACAATAAAAACTTGGTCTCAGACTGTCCTGGGGGGGGGGGTGCACGGTAACCCTATCTGGCCCATGGACTAATGGTAATAGGAGTAGGCTACACCAGCTTTTCCAATTGTGAAGTCGGGTATGGAAATTTGACGTCGAAAATACGCCCCCCCCCCGCCCCCCCCCCTCCCGCCAAAAAAAACACATTATACGGGGACACGACTTACACATCAATTGTATTCGCAAAACTATTGACAAAAAGTAGATATTTCACTTAATATGTCATCACCATGGCAACGATCACCCTGGACATTTTCATGGTTACGGGGGCGAATGACGGTATGTAATTTTCTGTTTGATTCCGCATATATGGTCTGTGGAGGTCTTGACCCAGTTTAAAATGTTTTATATGCATACTGACGGAGCAGCAAGGAATTCTATCCATTGTGTCCATATTTTTCCAGCTATTTTAATAAATAATGATGCCAGTCAAAGAGTTAACTACATTTTATGCAATTGATAGTTGATATCAACGTTTAGCAACGCTTAAGTTTGTCGGAAAATGGTACTTCCAGAATGCTACTTCATCGTCGTGGGAAAGACCAATAAGTAGCTTTTTACATATCTTTTAGTAAGTAAGTCGATATTCATAAAGAAACTTTCATCTGTGGTGATTTTCACCATGTAATTGTAATGCTGAAAAAAGATTCATACCTGTGTATAAAAAACTAATAATTTACATGGCAAAAAAATTTGCCAGTGGATAATACATGGTATTATAGTCTGTAGTAATAAACCATTCTGTAAAATGATGCAGCAAAACACATTATGTCTGGTACTAAATCCCCGAGCATGCTGATATGTTAAGCACATTTCCATCCTTTTCTAATAATAATTGTTTGTCTGCTAAATGACATATACTAGGAAGACAATGCAATTAAAAATGTAGGTACTGGCAAGAAAATTTGCCAGTGGGCACTTATGGTGTCTTTGATTGATATGTTTATGATATGATGAATAATATCCTCTCCATGGTTGAATACGCTGCGAGGGACGAGCCAACTACTGTAGCCTAAAGCAGCTCAGAAGGCGAGGAAGTAGACGGTGTCATTGAGATGTGTATGAAGTGTACAAGAGTTATTGAAAGAGAATGCAAAATCTCCAGGGACCGTATTTCTCACAATATTCCCCCACAATCTGGTTGATATCATGCAGAGGGAGTACAACCCGTATTCTCAGAAAGAAGCCTCGGTATAGATAAGAGGGATGCTCTAACATCGTTAGGTATCATGCTTCTATCTGGATACAACCGACTACCATATAGCCGGCTTTATTGGTCAGAATGAGCTGATATTCAAAATTCTCTTGTCTCTGATTCTCCGAAGCGGAACAGGCTCGATCATATCGCACGTGATCTTTATTTTAGAGATAATACTAATTTGTCAGGTGATAGATAGGCCTACTACAAGGTTCGACCGATACTTTAAGAGTTGACTGGAGCTTTCAAGCAGGCTGATGTGGCTGAAGATATCAGCATTGACGAAACCATGATACCTTATTTTGGTAAACAAGGTACAAAGCAGTTCATCCGTGTGAACCAATAAGGTTCAGTTTCAATTTGTGGTCTCTAGGACATACATATATCACGTAAAACAGTATTTTTCGGGTCAAGGAGCCCCCCTTCCTAGTCTCAGTATGAAATAAAATACATTTATGTATGATACTCTTCGTGGGAGTGATTACCAGTGTTGGTCACTACATCGACCATATCCAGGGGTACTGGGATGATTGCTAGTAGTAGTACTTTTCGCCCCCATCGGGGGAGGGTCATTAGAGATTTGTTCCGTCAGTTGCATGCTATACGGCATGGTACGGAAGCACTAGCCTACAGAAATCATCAAAGGGAAGCTGCAGCCTTAATCTTCGGGCGGATTGCCAGTGGGGTACCCTGGAACCTTCGCTCAACTGCGGTGCCAATGCACCTCTCGCATCAGTGCAGGCGCTGGTGTAGGCCGTGGTAGCTTGAAATAACCGGCAATGGCGTGTCGTTGACATTAGGTCTCTCACGGGGGATAAATAGTGTTACCCTTCCTATTGTTACTCTGGGAACTATCCGACTCGAAGAGAGCGGAGCTGCGCGAAATGCCACGGAGTTTCAGCATTAAATTGCACAGCGAAACGCAAGTCTCCAGCCATCTGGGCATGTCTGCATCTGGGCATGCCACATCATCATCTGTACATCATTCATCTCATCAATAATGGCTACAACGTTTTTATCGTATTACAATGTCACTTAAAAGATCATTTTGTGCCGAAAAGTGATGTAAAGCAATGATTTACTACTACTACTACTGGTCACAATAAACACATTTCATTGACCCCTTCAAAGCCCACTGGCAAAAAAATTTGCCAGTCCCAGAAACCACTTTGAAAAAAAAAATCGAATTTAAAATAGTAACAATACTAAATACCAGATTTATATTTTTCGGTATCACTTTTAGTTCAATACACTTTTAGTATACGTTCATGTAATATACGTTCATGTGATATTTACGATTACAATTGAGCTATATCATTAGCTTAGTAGGTTGAACATGTGGAAGCGACTGTTTCCTTTCTAAAACAAAATATATAAATATGCATTCAAATTTCCCTGTAATAGTATATTTCATATTTTATTCACATGCATCATTTTTAGCGCATGTTCTGGAATATAATATATAGTAATAATTAAATTTAACCATTATTTTAGTACTTTAGAGCAACTGTTACCTTTCTAAAAGCAGAATATGTCAATATAGGTAAATGTTCCCCTAATATATAATTTTTTTAAATTTTATTCACATGATCACTTTTATTTGATGTTCACGGACATAATATATAATTTTCGAACTGAAATATACCCTTATTATACTACTTTTAATCAACTGCTACTTTTTATCCCTGTTTCTTTTTGTTCGTGGTACTTTTTGACTGTTACCTTTTATCCTGTTACTTTCTATCCTACAATCATTTAACCCTTTCATTTCCACAGGCATCTCAATATCATCATAATTATTTCCATCCTTCATGTGACGCTGAAAAGCACTTTCCATCGTGATATTTTGATGATGTTCATTATGTCTCCCCTCTGTAGACAGAGGTGGGGACATATTGGTTTAAAAAAGTCGTTGGAGACAAAATGTCGTTGATGACAGGGTCGTTGATTAAAATGGAACTGACAGATTAAATGTGGGGGAGAGGGTGTTATATAACCATGTTTTCAACGAGTGACGTCACTGCGTTTCACAGAATTGTCTGAAGGATGGGCCTCAGATGCCCTACCAAGCAAACAAGAGACATCGAACCAATGAGCCGGTGAAATATGAATATACCGGTATAAAAAAAATATATATATATTTCACATAGTAGGCCTGCAAGCCCCAGAATGTTCTTTTCAAGTTAATCTAGGCAGTACACCAGGTCCGGTCAATGACGTAACCTGCATTCTCTCAACATTACAGCACGTGACATCGTCTTGTGTGGGAAAATGAAATGAAATGAATCGGGCTTTAGGCCATCTTTGTGCACATATAGGCTAAACTGGGCCAGGAGAACCTCCTGCGGATGGTGAGATGATTGAGATGACACTGTCCTCCAGACACAGGATTTGAAATTCGAGCCCTGGCGGTCTGAGGCCGAGCACGCTACCCCTCGGTCACGGAGGCTCCCCACAATACTGACTTTCACACGTGGATCGAGACCGGGAACCGAACCCCGAACTCTGGCGTGAAAGGTAGCGGTGCTAACCACTACCCTAGGGTCTTGTGTGGGGTTGTGGGGTATGTGTATGAGCTATGTATAGTGTGATGACATGCTCTGTGGACTGATCAGCGGCGCCAGCCAGCTTGATTTTAGCCTACAATTTGTAACCCTTCAGTCCCCAAATCAAAACACAAGAGTAATGACGCGCCGTGGACAGCAGTGAAACTAATTCTTACACAAACCAAAAAACATGCCCTAAAAATCTTGAAATCAGCATGTTACTCTCATGCAAAAACGAAAAGCTGTACGATGGTTCACCGTCGATCCAGACATTAGCCCAGCGCTGAGCCAATCTGTCACTCCAGCCTCTGATATGGCAGACAGTCACTATGCCATGTGGCAGCAACAGACAGTGCGACCCAACGCTGTTTCATTACACACTGGCGGCGGTTCGGGACCTTGTTGAAAATCATAGCCACCTTTTAATAACAGCAGTCAAAAAAACAATAAAAGTTGGTTAACACAGGTGGAAAAATGGCCTCCTGCCACATTAAGAAGGTTGTAAGTCGCGTTAGACAGAAAGTCGTTGATCCGTGCAAAAAATAAAAGTCGTATGTGACAAAAAGTCGTTCCTCTTAGTTCGGAGTCGTTGAACTCAGGTTTCACTGTATCAAGAACATATATGGTTCTTAGCAGTATTATGAACTATTTTAACCATATGTTTTACTTAAATAAACACGTGTGACATTCCTTGGGACAGTCATATATCTAAGCCTTGCTCTCAATTTATCAGGTGGAGAATAACGTTAGGTTTATTAAAAACAGTAACATTTCAGCTACTGCTACGCATACTCAGCTTATTTTACGCAGGCACAAAAAGTTACGAGCATCTGCATTTTTTGGACCCTGTGGACGAAATCAGTCAACGTCCTGTTAAAAACGTGATTTCCCTGGGTAAGACTAATACAGCAATCTACACATTAATGGTGTGGGCTCGTCTATGGCCATCCTAACTATCATGTGGAAAATAACTATATAAGTGAGTTGTTTAAACGACACATGAAAACTAAAAAAAAATTATATTTAAACCAATATAGTACATCATCAATGTTATAAAAATCGATAATTGGAACTCTTTTGCTAATCAGCTGTGCGAGGCGCTAAGTATACAGCAGACCCAGTGTTGAATTCGTGTTGGGCCAGCGTCGTAGACGATTGACCGGCATTGAAGCAGCAATGGGCTGCGATGCTGGCCCAACATTGAACCGGTCTAGCCTCATCAGTGGCTGACAGTGTTTGCGATGGCATTAAATTTTACATTAAACGTATTCATGTTTTTGGTGTCTAGCATCGAAAGGTATGTTTGCATTTGTCATGTTTACGAAATCACTAATATATATTTAAAAAAAAAAATCTAAAATACATCCCTGGGTAATTCCAGTCGTAATCTGTGCCTTTTTAGAAACCTGAAGATAATTTTTTTCGTTTATTTCTAAATTAGTAGATAATATTACAAATACCATAAATAAATAGCTACGACAGTCTGTTTATTAATGTCCTGGGTATCATGATTTAATGTGTCGAAAGCTTTTCGTACGTCCAAAAATACTGTACCACAAACCTTTCCTTTTTGCATCAAAACTGTAATTTTGATAATTTTATAACGTAGCAATACCATGTATGAAGTTCTGAATAAATAACTTGGATGCCTTTATGCACAACTGGACCAACCCCAAAAAGTTCGTTTCGAGATAAATGCAGTTGAAGTTTATGGTCTTCTGTAAATTTAAGGAAGCAAATGAGGAAAATATCGAGTTAAACCATCACACGACATTCACATTATCAATCCATGCAAAATAACCTCATCTTCGGATACCTCTGGTTTCGAGCTTCACTGCCTCATATATACTGTGGCTCAGTTGTGCATAAATAAGAATGACCATTTTGATTTATGCACAACTGGACCAACCCACATGTATTGAAAATTAAACAAATACAAATATATGTTTGTTTACAAAATCACTCGCTGATGGACGGTAATAGGTAAATTAAATTTTCATTATACCGTGAAATTAGTGAGCTAGAAGGCATATTTAAATGTGATTTGTGATATGGAGGATATTTAACCCACCTTTTTAGTCATAATTGCATAAATTGCATGTAATTATTTCACCACATAGTATATATAGCAGAGGGTGATGTAAAACTACCTACTATATATATTTCTGAACAAACAACACTTTATGAAAGTATATTTATTAAACGTTCCGTATTAATATAGTCACATTAATAAAATTCAATATAAATAAAATTATTTGTACAAATAGTCCATGTAAATATATAAGCATTCATAAAATAACTTAACACACCTGCTGATCACGACTAGTGTCGTTTTTAATCTGTTTTATTAGTCGACCAAAGCACTGTTATTGGGAACGAATATGTGTCTAAACATCAAGATTTGCAAAAAAATGTGCACAAATTAAGCAGATATCAGTACTTTTCAGCCATTTGAAGTTGTGGGTCGCGGTAGTGAGAAACAACCTCAAGTGGGTGAAAATTTAAATAATTTAACTTAGCAGGATAAGGGTTAATCATCTACTCACCATACACATGATACATAGTCATTAGAAAAATACTCCCTACATATTATGAGATTCAAAAGTAAAACGTATATATAACTCAGATACTTAATGGTCCCACACCAAATTGTTTATTTGTAGACGAAAACTTAGGATGTCCCATCACATTGACAAAATGTTGCTGCATATTATCTACTATGTCCCAACACGTCATCCCTTTGAATATAAAAGGGTGTATCTGCCACTTCACAAAGAGGCAGATACACCCTTTCTTATCCAAAGGTAGGACTTATTGCAATCTACATTATTCATTTTTATGCTCATTGGTTATCAGAAGGCCCCTACGAGCGGGTTTCTATGGCATTTATACATTCAGTTGTTCTAAGAGTAGATCCCACGATTCTTGCCACTGTAACTTATTCAAACCGTCAACAGATGGTAGTTTGCAGCCATAAGATAGAACACTGAAGGTTAGGAAGGCATTAACGATCAATGTGAACCATACAACGAGGCCGCATCTGTAAAGGGCACGGGATTTCACAGATGTGATCAGGTAAGTTAAATGTTCAGACATGGCGGCGAGCAGGAGAATTTTAAAATAAAGAGCCGGCAAATAACAGTAGATAAATAAAGTCCTGTCCAGTGTGTAGAAGGGTAGGTAGTGCACCAGATATCCTGCGAAGAACATCTGGCCCATTATAACGAACTGCTGCCAGGCTTCTTCACTGATGTCTCTACAAAGGCGACGTCTTCTGATCAAGTGAAAAGCAAGGAGTGCCGCATATGCAACAACCGAACATGTACCGGATATCCACAAAACCGGGTTTCCTATGAAGTGTATCTGTGCGAGAGCGGACTGACTGTCAAGCCAATAAGCAATGCTCTTTGTCATGAATGGCCATTCAAACGGCTCGGAAGAAAAACGATGTTCCATATTGGCATCATGTCGAGATGTTATACACTTGAAAAATAGCTCTCTAAATTTGGTTAAAAACGGCAATTGTGTAGCTTCTAGTGGAATTAATGTTGAATCATGTAGTTGCACCTTGAATGAACCGGCCTCGATTTTCTCTTTCTTATTGTCTTTATTATTAGTAACTTTGGGATACTGATGCTCCTCCACATTCCAAACACTGCTATCGCCTCTGTTGGACCTGTCAGTCGCCACCTCCATTTGGAGAAACCCCCAATCTGGTAGAGTCTTTCCTGTTGTCCGCAATACTGATGACGTGTTGACGTGAACCAGCCGTACGTGTGACCGGATAGTCTGCCACTCATCCCCGTCAGTTTCACGATTGATAATTTCTACTCGCCAATAATTTTCAGCTTCCATAGACACATTATAATCGATGAAACAAGAGACTTCCTGGCAGCTGGCAGTGAGTGGAGCAGCCACGTTATGACTGTTAAGAGCTCGGCTTGTAATGCCGTGCACAATCTGGATAACGTCGCCATGTTTAACGGGCACCGGGGGATCGCTCAACTGGATTTGATCTGAATTTGGATCTTTGATAAACCACCAGTTGTTAACATCCTTGTAACTGTAGCAAGTGACCTGTTGCTGATGACTGCTTCCACGACCATCGTCATATCTGAGAGGGTAGAGCTCCAGGTGAGAGTGTAGCCAGCACGGATCACCATGAGTTCTCCTGAGTGTCACCTGTGAACCGTATGCCACCTGTAGAGGTTGTCCCTTTGTGATGGCTGCCAGTCCGCCCTCCAAGCTGGCTTAAAATGCGCTTGTCATGACAGTGTCGTGGGGACCAGCTTTGTAAAGCACTGTCAAATGAACATAGTATACGCCGATGTAAAGCAGACATGGTAAGATGAAGAGCATTGCGAATCTGGCCGCTACATTCTTCAGGAATAGTTTGGTTTTGTTTGCTGTAGATGGCAGTGTTTCCCAGAAATTATGTCCGACAAGCCCCGCAGCCATCAACACTGTCAGACAACCGGTGTGTTTAATGCACAACGCTGACGAGAATGAGATCCCGATCAGCGACAAAGAGAACCACCATTGAAGCGAAAATTGACTAAGTGTATTCTCTTTCTTAAATTTCACAACGGCAAGCAAAGTTAACCCTACGAAAAATACAAGCATACTGTCTACAAACATAAATCTTGATTGAGTTAGCATTGCGTTTTCCAGTATGATTAGTAGCCCTGCAAGAGATGCTGTAAATTGTGTGAATCCCAACTCCAGCATTGTTTCGTAAGCGATGCCAACAGTAAGACTACCGAACATGGCGGGCACACTTCTCAAAGCTATGATAGGAACAGATGAATCATATTCCTCCCCAACCGAATCATACGTGGACTCTGCTGATCCCATGCCAAACGGGAAGGCCGCAGCTGCTAAGATTAGTTTGCCGAGTGGAGGTGCTGTGTCAAAAAAGAAGGTGTTCTGCAGGTACATGGACACGTAACGACTTCGTCAAAGACTGTGACAGGCGGATGACCAATCCTCCAGAACCGCGTGCACATAGCAATAAAGACCAGTGTAATTTGTGGTACATCAAGCGCGAGAGAAAATTGTATTCTCCCTCTGCGTGTTTCTTGCTCTCTTGTGCTATCGCATGATTTATCTGGAGAAGCGACGTCTTTATCTACACTGTCCTCGCCCATAGTCTTCATACGCTGTCTCTCAGCCATTTTCTGCAATATAAATTGTTGTCATGCTTTAATCTCAAAGATAAAATTGATAATTGTTATGTCTGACGTCTTTTGGTTTGATACTCCTAGTATCATTTTAATTGGCATGAGATTAAAGCAAAATATGTATTGCAGCTATGGAATATCATTAGTTCATGCCCATTATTAATATTAAACAATGTCATGGCTATCATCACATTTACACCAGGATGATAAGGAAAACACCAACCATTTAACCGCCAAATTATTCAATCTGAATTTTCACCCACTTGAAGTTGTGTCTCGCTGACGCGATCCACAACTTCAAGTGAGTGAGAATTATTCAGATTTGACAAAATGGAGGTCAACTGTTTTCAAATATTGCTGATTGATATCACATTTTATCTTTAACATGTTTAAAAGGTGGTATTTAATGTGCTAATAAAAAAGAAAACCCGAATATATGCGGCACCGGCAGTTAAAGGGTTAAACGTATCTCAAGTTTGATTCAGATCAGTATACTAGTCTTCATAATTATAATATTTTTAAACCTGTAACATGCCCATGACGTATATACTAAGCACTAAAAGAATTAAAAATATATAATGGCCGTAACCCGTAACATATGTATTTAAAAGACGCGGAATGAGCTAACTAAGACATCTATGATATGATCGATGACTTCAAATTGAAGAAACTCTCTATAGTTTACACACAAATATTACACCGGGCTGTAAGGGTTAGTGTCCCAACACTTATAGAACTACAATTAGATATATTACATTTACGTATTTTATACAACTTTATACAATAGGAAATGTGCTCAACATTCCGAGTGAATAAGGGCTTAGCTGAAAAAATACATAAAATAATAGACATAGGATGTGTACTATGTAAATGGCGTAAATTAGTAAGCGGATCCAGTGGGTGCATGATTCAAGAATATGTTTTAACCTGTAACTTACCTGTGAAGCATATACCACGTCTGACTTGATGAAATTGATAATGATTCAATAGAAAAATGTATTTACCTCTAGTAACCCTTTCAGTGCGGAGACCGTCTTTAGACGTCAGAATCTGTCAGAATCTGACAGTCGTCTATAATCATGATAATCGGTCCCCGCACTAAAAAAAATATATAATGGCCGTAACCTGGTAACCCATAACATAGGTATTCAAACTAAGCGTGATTAGCTACTTAAGACATCTATGATGGTCTCCACAGTTTATACAAAAATAAGTCAGCGTTGTAAGGCTAGCTAGTGTCCCGACACTTATAGAGCTCCAATTTGATATATTAGGCCTGCATTTACGTTTTTTTATAAAATTTTAGACAGTTGGTAGTGTACAGAACGTTCCGGGTGAATAAAGGGTTAGCTAAAAAAGCCCCCCATCAATTAGACATATAATGTGTATCTAAACGGTTTAAATCAGCGAGCGGATTCAAAGGGTTTTCCATGGAATGCTGGAAAGTACTCTAACTTTATGTGCGGATTAATAGGATGACTGAAAAATGGCCTGATTATATCTTCCTTCTTTTGTCATCCCTTGTCTTACCCCTTCCCTTTGTCTCAGCCTGAATTTACTATTGAAATCTTCACTCGCTACATGCTGCGAATTGCTGTCACAATTCTCAACTAATTGAAGAAAATTGGCATATGTTGTTGAAACTGTTTCATGAAATGTTCATTCTAATACTTTCAAGTGTTGGTAATTAAGGTATTTGTAAAGGATATAAAATGGAGCACTGAGGTATCATGGGGGTTTAAATGGTTAGTATAACCCTACCTAGGCCTGCGTTATCTAGAAAGTTTCTAATAAAATAGAATGCCACTGTAATCAATAAAATGGATTGTGATGCATGCTCAGTTCACATGGTTCATCAAATTATTTATTTTTTATTATGTTGTCTTATATGCAAATATAAACATTTTTCGTCAATTCAAGCTGGGAATAATAAATGAAAAATTGTAGCGAGTAATTCAACGTGGAAATTAATAATACAGAAGCATTGCTTGACCATGTTGACCACCTTCTGTATTACTGCACCGACTCTGTATCCGCCGTATGGAGATAGACGGTGCTGAACTGCCACTTTACAAAATGGGAGTTTAGCACCTTCTAACTCAAAGGGGACGAATATGTCCTGACTGGTGAGGTGTTCTGTAAAAACTTACAAGCGGGCAGGGATGGTCGGGAATGGATGAAGTTCGCTTTTCTGGTCGTGATCGACCAGAAAAGCGAACTTCATCCATTGATACGATACATTGACATGATCGATTAATGATATTTTGTACCCGGCACACAAGAATAAGCATGTTTAGGCCAGACTTGTTTTTCTAATTTATGTTTTACGGATCCGCCGACATTGATTTAACCAAATTAAAAAAAAAATCCTATTTCCACACGTGTGTTATTCCTCATAAAAAAAATTCTTTTGTAAAAATTATCTAATTTCACCATATTTTGTGGTCTGAGAACCGACACACACAACTATCCGTGGCCTATGAAACTGTCCCGCGTGTTTACCACCGCACTTACATTTGTCTGATCGACCCCCCTCTCCCCAAACCTTTATGCCTTTATGTTGCCGTCTTTCCACTGAGCAGAACGACTCTACAGTTAGTTGAGTTTAGTGATTTCAGCCTTCCCCCCAAAGTAATCTTACTTAAATTTTCACCCACTTGAAGTTGTGTCTCGCTACCGCGACCCACAACTTCAAATGGGTGCAAATGGGTGCTTTAATTTGAGACCAAACATTTGCAAGCATTGATGCTTAACCACAGATTTCATTCCCTGTAACACCTAATAACACGGATTAAAAACGACTATAGTCGTGATTAGCGCTCAAAGGGTTAATACACGCCCAGCAACATGAGCAAGCACAACTGACCCAACGTTCGCCCAGATACGGGCCAGCGTCTCACGTCGGCCATGCGTGAACATCGGTCACAAAAGTTGGCCAGATTATCTGTTCCGCTACAGTTATAATCTACGCAGACTATCCAAGTTAGTCATTAGGTTAGGCCACTAGTTTAGGTATATGTCTCTTTACTATTGTTTTCATGAGAAAAAATATTGTGGAGCTGATACTTGTACTTTCGTAATAACCACTTTTTAGTCCCATATTCACTGATAATAACTTTGGTCAAAATAATGACGCGTGCGACGAAATGATAAACTAATTTATTTTTCAATGTGCAGCTCCATACTATGAGTAGGCCTGATGATAAAATAGTTTTTGGAAACAAACTAGCCCAGTATATGGGGAAACAACAAAGCTGCCGAATTGCGCGGATTTCTAGATTTCTGTGGCAATAAATTGCATCATGCGATAAATGGCATCATGCCATTACCATGATTATACATGCGGATCGATGAGCCTCAGAGGAGAATCCTTTTGACCCTTGTTAAAGGTCATGATAATCTGAATGGGCTTAGCATTATTTAATTATTTGTCCATGTTACTACTTCTCAAGGACGTAACAACATGATCAATACATGTTTAGGTTGCATGATAATATGATAATCCAAAATAAATGTTCGGCGTTTTTTTTCAAATTGAGCACGAGATCAATTCCCAGCCAACACGAGACGTTGAACAATGTTGCCTTAATATCGGTCCATCGTCTTCGACGCTGGCCCAATATTACGGTCTCGTATCTGCTGAGAAGGAGCTATATCCAGTTCACAACATCATGGACGTGCTTAACAAACAAAATAAACTGTGAAAGTAGGTGTATTCCCTGTATACAGACGATTAAATGACACAAAATTACACAGTGTAGTCCTACGTCGTGGACTGCGCTAAAGCTATGCTAATTTAGAATGTTTAACAAAACATACATCTGATATTCCAGTGTAACTATACCATCGTTTGCGAGCAGGACAATGATACGAGTAATTCCAGCAATGCCAAAAACATGGGTAGTAATACATGAGATTTGGCAAAATATATATTGGTTTGATCGCTAACATTTTTCGTTTAAATTTTCACCCACAACACTTGAAGCAGTGTCTCGCTCACGCGACGCACAGCTTTAAGTGAGTGAAAATTAGTCAGATTATATGATTATTGAACATTGAGGCGAAGCATTCTCAATTTTTACTGTTATGAGACATATTAGGCATATCTCAATTTAAAGTTATACATTTTAAGGTATATTTAGTGACATAAATCTATTGTTAAAACTGTGTAATTATTCGGATCTACAAATGTAAACTTCGTTTCCTTGGATATCAAAGGGTGTATCTGCTACTTTGTAAAGTAGCAGATACACCCTTTCGTATCCAAGGCAACGACTTGATCCAGTGATTGCTGATCGTGAAATAGGGGCAGGAGTTCATCCGATGAATCACTTGATCAGCGTCACAAACTGTGGTCCAACTAGAAACTATAGATAGCATTATCAGATTATATTGGTTAACATCGCGTGTCTGCTGGAATTGTGCCGATTATACAGTAACATATTATGTGTAACGTGATATTACGTGGAAGAAAGAATGCAATTACGATAGATTCGTAGATCTGAATGTACACGGCGCTGCGCGCCTTGTACATTCAGATCTACGAATCTATCAAGTTTTGTTCTTCTCCTTGACTCGTTCTTCTCACCTGTTCTTCTTACCACGTCCCGCTGCTCAAATAATCACCATGCAGGCTCTATAGATACGTCAGTCAGCAGCGAGACATGCAGTCAACCTCCACCCAAGCGTCAACACGGAAGTATATCTGGGTCCTGATTAACCTCAGCTGGGAACGGCCATTTCACCAAGTCGTAGACATAAACTAAACAAAAACAAATATCAACCATTAAGTCGGCAGTAAAAAAATATGCTTGATACAATTACCATGATCTCAGCGAGTATTGATAAACTGGCAAAATACGATGAACTATGCTAATCTGTTATCACTGGTTAATGATTAAGAAATAATAATTGTAAAATTTCGGCGACGTCTAGTTTATAATGGGATTATTATCTCGGTCAAATGAGGGGGATTTGGAGGATCAGTTATCACGTTAAACTCCGGCTTCAAACGTTAAAAATTAATTAGGTAATCATGGTAATAGCCCCCTACAGTAAGTTCGAAAAAATAGGTCTCACTTAAAATTAATACATTAAATACGGTACCTCGCAGTGAAGGAGAGCCTAGCAGCGGCCTGGCACTAAATATATAAACGTTTCTACTTTCGATCAATTATTCATAATAGTCCTACGTTGTTAGCCTTACAATCGCCGAGTTCTTTAGTTTAAATTTCCACCCACTTGAAGCTGTGACTTGTGTTAGTTATCATGGTTATAGGGCCTACCTCGCTCACGCGACGCACAGCTGCAGCTTCATGCGCGTGAAAATTATCTAGAGGCAAATCATTCTTAAATTTTACTGTTATGAGACACATTTCCCCAGATAAAGATATAAAATATATATTTTAAAGTAATAGTAAAATGGTTAAACACGATTTTAGTCGTGCTGAGCTTAAAGGGTTAAATATTATAAGGTATCTACATTCTGTATGCTACGCGTATCTTTCTTGGTGTTTCGTGCACCAGACGTTTGCACAACGGACATGACGGAAGACAAAGATTATATTAGAACCAACGGACATAATTTTCTTTACCGTAACAAAAGAAAACTGCGGCTAAGCACAGCTGGTAACAGCTTGTGTATGAATATGCTATTGTCTGCAAAATAATACACAATGTACAGTAGTGTGCTTTTGTTGAAAATTGCATAGCTTATTTGTGATATATATCATGTAGGCTCTATATCATGTATATTGGTAATATGGGTGGGACTAGACGTGGCGCCCACTCCGAGGTCGTGGATGGATGTATTCGCTTTGCCCGAAAAATTCAACATGGCGGTGACTGAGAGCAGTCTCGACCCCAAGGTCCGAAAAATGTCCATAACTTTTTAATGACTGTGTGACCTCTGAGCTGCGTATGCGGGCATGGAACTGAAATGTTATGGCTACTATAAAAACTATTTTAAACCTGATTATTGAGCGATATTTTCAGATATGACAGTCCAAAGAGATGTTCCACGATTTGGTACGCGGTCAATCTGTGGCTGAAACCTGTTTCAGCCACTGGGGCTAGGGGACATCAAAATTTGTATCTTGTGACTATGGAAATGGAGTTGTTTGTTTTTGTATTGTATTGTACTGTATTGTACTTCGCTATTTCCAATATTGTATAATCATAATATTAATTATACGTATGCCTATAACTCTATAATATATATGCATGATTGCTATATATAATTATATAATTATAAATATGAAAATGTGTAATTTAGATTCGTTGTTGTGTTTCCTATATATAATAAATGTATTGTAGCGGACCTGTATTGTAACGGACCTGGCTTTTCCACCCTAGTCCCTTAGCAGCCCGGCTCCCTGTTGACGAACCTGATCCCTGTTGACGAACGTCTGATTTGGCCTCGATAATGACACATGATCACGCTAAGGATTTGTGCGCCTCTGAGCTTGGTCCGCTGAGGATATAGGCGCTATAGAAGCTTTATCGATTGATTGATTGATTGCTTGATTGTAAGTATTGTTTACAATCAATAATATAACATAATGGAATATAGCATAAGCATGATAAGAATGAAGAGAAACACATATGGAAAAGGTTAAAACTGGTCAAGGCATATGCATCGGATTTTACATTTATAGATTTAGCTTAAGTTGTGCATTATAACCATGAGAACATAATCTGATTATAATCATAGTTGTCTACGACGTCGGCCCAACATGGGCCCAACATTGGGTGGATATATCGTGTCTGCCTGGTCGCGACTCACTGTGATGTGATACCTGGACATTTTCAGTTGTCAGCCCAAGCGATTTAATTTTATTTCAAAAGGAGCCGACTGAAAACATTCATCTTATATACACACCTACCGCGGAGCGCGGCATTGAACCAAGTCACCGTGAGTTTGAGTAGGCTAGGTCACAAACGACCATGAGATAAATTCCATCCCCAGTCGGTAGCAATTATATCAATATTATTATTAGGCCTACACTTGGCTAAATCTCTCGACAAGGTATGGTTATAGCTAGCGTTGCACTACTTCTTGGATTCTCAATAGTGTACCGGCCCGTGTACCGGCTGGACAGGATTCGTGGAGACAGCTGTCAGAAGAAATACGCATGATCAAAGTAGTATTAGGCCTAGTCTACTATTCGGAAATTTGTTAACCTCGAACCCACCAAGCTAGACACTCTTTACTCAGCTCCTTTCTTCGCTCAGAAATATATTGAAAATGACCGAAACCTTTGAGAGGGATTGCAAGATGCCAGAGAAAATAAATTATTGGAGCAGTAACATTTGCCCAGCCACTTTTTGCTAAAGACGATAACATACTGGAAGCATCACCAGAGATTGACCTATTTTTATCAGACTTGTCGTGTCTCACCTCATTAGGTCCTACATGGGTTATGTCAGATTTATCCTGATAGGCAGTGGACTGAGTCGATATAGTGTTGGCCTACTGTATCTTTGTGTATATGCACAAAACACCGTTGACCATATGATATATGGCCATGTATATGCACGAGCTCTGCGCGGTCACTTTTTGGTTTGTGCTGCCCTTAACACTTAAAGCGCTGAATATTTTCATAAAAACCTTGAAGATCAAAGGGTTTTATTCAATTTAAAATCATCATAAATAAATGTCAGCTCTTCCCGACTCGTTTGAATACCTATGTTATGGGTTTACGACCAATACAAATATTTTTATCTTACAGCGCGTGGATTGACTTTAGACGTCAGAATCTGACGTCTACAGACGTCAGATTCTGACGACTAAAGTCGATCCCCGCACTGTAAGGGTTAAAGCGCTTATGCTGGACGAGAACAGAGAGTGTCTGGATGATATAAACCTGTCACAATTTCGAAATGTTTACAATAATTTATTCGCGCTTGATGCTTGATCTATTTGTGTTATGCCATAATAATTCCAGACAAAAATCAATATTCGCTGAACCATCTATAAGCTTTGCAAGGTACGCGATCACATATATAGCTAACTAAATAAGACAAGGGGTGGTGTAAGAAAATTATACATTTTTAAAAAATGATTACTTTGCATAATTATTCTCACGGATTAATATAGGCCTACCCCGCTAAAGTGGCTCAATGTACCCCCGTGGGGCACGTTGCAATGAACCATCATATGTAAAAACTTTAGGCCACTTTTGTGCACATACAGGCTAAATTGGGCAAGGAGAACCTCCTGAGGATGATGAGATGACACTGTCCTCCAGACACGTACAGGATTCGAAATTCACATCCTGGAGGTTTGGGGCCTAGCACGCTACTTCTTGGTCATGAAGGCTCCCCACAATACTGAGTTTTAGGCCTACGAGTGGATGCGGAAGAAAGACTTTTGTGTCTTTCAAACTACCTAGACCGGAAACGAACCCTTAAACTTGATAGGCAGCGGTGCTAACCACTACCCGGGCCTAACTAGATGAAATACATATAAACACTGATAAATGAGTTGTATTCAACTACGGAGCTAGGCTATGAATGTTTAATATTTATGTCAATATGATCATCTCTATGATTATGCATTACAAGACACACTTTTTTGTATGTACCATGCTAATCACATTTTACGAGTAGGCCCTATAAATTGAAAACATTGGTCAACGTGCCCCGGTCTCCCCTACTGTCTAGCTGACTGATTCATTTATTCATTCGCTAATAGTAGGCATTATAATCATAGACATAATAATATGTAACGTTATTTATATGTCTATGATTATAATACAGTACACTCACTGGTAGATCTATACACCTACTACTGGCTGCCAGAAAATACCAATCATTATCAATTTGGCAGATTTACAATCTGTGACTAAACGCTATGAAATGTTGATTCATCATCGCCTATGCCTATCCTGCTACAGACTAACACATGCAACACTCACCACAGACACAGTTCAGTCACATCCCAACACATGGCACTGGCAGCATCCCTGCTACATGTAGGCCTCTGTAGGCCTGAATAACATAATATTATGATAGGAGCCGACGCCGGTATACAAGCCGGTCAATATGAGCCAGCCAAAGTGTACGCCTACAGCTGTAGTGACATTTCCGCTCTACACACATGCACATTTTCGGCGTACTCAGGCCAAATGTCTACATTGAATGAATGCAGGTTAGGTTTAATAAGTCTACTGCAGACCATACGGGCTACACACACATCACAATACCGTGGTTTTGCCCGGCAACACATGACCACGTTCACCCAATGTTGTTTGAATGTTGGAACACCGTCTGCGACACTATCACAACTTTGAAACACAATGCCATGGCCAATTCTTAGTTTTCTAGCTTAGGCTGTTTTTTCTCTGTTTTAGATGAGCGCACGCATTACCAAAAAAACATGTGGTTTTTTTGCCCAGCGCTCGCATTGAATTTTTGCCGATTTAAAAAAAAAACATTTAATTTTGGTAGATAAAAAAACATTCCGAAAAAAAACAAGTTTATTTCAGGAAATAAAAAACTTTTTCCCAGCTATGTTATTTTTGCTTTTTTTTCGTCGCCCTCATCAACTTTATTCAAAATAGGTCAATTTTTTTATTTCGTCGCCCTCATTAACTTTTTGAGAAATTTGTCCAATGTTTTTTTTAATTGGTCGCCCTCATTAACTTTTCCTAAAATAGGTGGGATGTTTTTTTTCCAAAATGTTTTTTTAACGCCCTCCCTCATTAGATTTTGATTTTTTTCTGATCTAAAACAGAGAAATAAAAACCAGTGGCCTTACAGGGGAGACTGAGGGACACGCATCTTCCTGACAGCCAGGCTCGCTGCTCCCGAGGTCTCAGACCGAGCCTTGCTGAATCAGTGTTATCATCCACCTATTGGGGTAGGGAGGATGATGTAGATATTGAATATTCATTAATTTTTCAACAAAATGCCAACTGAATATTGGCCCACTGTCTGCGACGTTGGCTCCACATTAATCCAACCCTGCCGCATGTAACGTCTCGTATCTGATGAGATGTGGTGGGAGCTGTCTGTGATAGCCTACTTCCTGTGAAATTCTCGGCCACCAGACATGTGCTGCTTAATGCAGGGCCGGCGTCGTAGACAGTGGCCCTGCATTAAAGCAGCACTCATGCCAGAGGTCAAACTTGGGTCAAACAGAAAAAATCTTTCTTGAAAGTCCCCACTCCAATAGATGGTTTTAACACTGATTCAGCAAGGCCTCGGTCTACGACCTCGGGAGAAGCGAGCCTTGTGTGGGAAGATGAGGGACACGGGGCCATTGGTACATCCGTATTGGGTGAATATACAATTTAAGGGATCTTTCACTCTTTATTTTTGAAGAAAATCTCTTCAACTTAGGGCCTATATAGGCCTACTAGCGCAGATAGTGAGGGTAGGGTCTATGTGATACACATTTAAAATTTTGAAAAAAATACGTGTCTTTGTGAAGGACCTTAAAAATAAAATGTCAATTCAACAACGGGATATCAATCTATACTACAATTGAATAAGGATTTTAGGCTTCGATGGTCGTTGAACGAACCCCCTGACTATATCGCTATTTCCCGCCACCCACGATAGGCTTACCTCACGCAAATGTTTGACATTCTGACATGCTTGTTATGTAACGTTATTAAAAACTTCTTACAATATTTTTTTCTGCCGTAATTTGGCTTTTATTCTATGTTCATCACAATTTCTGGTAGATGTCTCAGTCCACTACAAGTCAGCACGACACTAACCCATTGCTGGAGCAACGCTGGTTCACTGTCGTCGTCGCCGGCCAACTGCTGGTCAACAGGCCAATACTGAGCAGTTTTTTTATGCTGGTGTCAGTGTTCCAGCCGACGTCGGCTAAATGTTGGGCCAGCGTTGCCAGCGCTGCCGGTTTACATTCAACACCGGGCAGTAGTCTTGCTGGCTGGGCGCGTGACTACAATGAGCCGTGTAGGCCTACATACATAGGCCTACACTGACACAATGTAATAATTGTTAGCCCACCATATGTAACGCCGGTACAACACCGAGCCAGCATTGTATCACAACGCATGTCCACCAGGAGGAAGATGCTGGTTATAGTCAGGTCAATATATGGAAGAAAAACCCTCAACCCCCAAAAAATTGCTACAAAAGGTTTCTCAACTGATTCCAGTAGGGGCTAGTGCACTTTATAACATACTAAAAGTTTACCAAAGTTGGACCCCCGGAAAATTGTTTTTTTCAAGATGGCGTCCAAGATGGCCGCCGCAACCTCTTAATTATCATAACTATGTAACTGTCAACTCAAATTTAATGATCTTGATGTCTATGCCCAGGTTTTGGGGGGCAAGGAACACATTAAAACCATTAAAAATGAAAATGGGACATCATCTAACAGGTCAACTGGGTATTTTCAATTTGCTTTCCGACTAGTCTGCGGACAGCACTGGAAACATTGTTCGTTGGGAAAGAGACAAGACACAAGGTTGCGGCAGTTGGTCATGCCATTATTCAGGCAGCTCGCACACGAGCTGTCATTGCACCACTACAAATAGGACTTGCTGTGCAAATCCATCATATGTATCGTTCGAAGATCATTGTGGATCATAAAATGGTATTCTGTTCATCGTACACGGAAGTGATCAGATTTGAAAAAAATGCAGCAGATCGTGTGGAACCTGGTGTCCTAGGTGGTGATGTATATTTGCTGGATATGTCTGTTCTCTTTGCTGCTGATAATGTGGATCACAACATCATCACTATTGACGGCAAAGGGACATTTCATGGAATGGGAGTCATCGCCTCTGTCACCCCTGGAAAACAGACAAACCATCTCATTCCGCGAAGACCGATCTCAGAACTGAAAATTGAAATTCCTATCTTGGAGTACAGGTTTGCAAGGCATGCTTGTCATGAGGTAGTTAGATTTCTTGACAGTGACATCAGGATCGATATTCTGTGGGAAGTCTCCCTTAGCTTCAAAGAGGCAACACCAAATTGGCAGGGAATGATGTATATCTTGCATCAGCGGAGCCAGCATCCTGGGCTGTCATCAGTCTAATTCTTGCCTATGATCAATATATATTCTGGAGACAAATCGTGCATTGTGTCTATATTAGACTTTATTTGCAACCTTGCCATGAAGCACAATCTTCCCGCCAGTGTAACTTTTGACCAGCCCTTGTATTGGAAGGCTGCTGAAATCATCATTGATGCACCACAAAATGGTCACCTGAAAGGCGTTGTTCTGATGTTGGGGTGTTTCCATACACGCATGAATTTGCTGTGGGCCATAGGTACTCTCATGGAAGGACCGGTCTCAAAAACATACTTGAGACTGTCTATGGAGAAAATGGAGTTGTGTACATGATGACAGGGAAAGCTGTCCATAGGGCTTTGCAGGGCCATCTTCTTGCTGACAAGTGCCTATATAGCCACCTTATAACGGAAATGGTCAAAGACGCTCCCGAGATCCAGACACTGCTGGATCAAGCCGAGGAATTGTACTCTTCCCTTCTTAGTGGAGAGATGACGCTTAGAGATGCTGCATGTTCTGAGGTTTTGATCAAACTCGAGACAGTAATGGAGAAGGAGAAATCTGAACTTGCTCAGACCTCAAAGACCAGCCAGTTGTGGCTGAATTATCCAGGTTTGTTTGGCATGGTAATAATGTTGATAAAGGCGGATTGTACTGGATCTTGGTTGATGCATTTGCAGGCAGTGTCTTATTGCCTAAATGTCGTTGTTGTAGCTGGGCACCTCAATTACCTACGTACCGCTCATTACTACCTGCAGAAAATGAGCAACCTGGAGGAAAGCACCCAGATGTGTATCGAAAGTTCCTTAATAGGTTTCGCGTTATTCGTAGGAGCAATCAGTGCTGGGTGTGCTGTGATCTGTTCATCGAACAACCTTTGATGATGTCTGTAAAGAGCACTGGTGGGCTAACTCGTGGCAGTGGGATATGACCGAGGACATGCGAAACCTTTGCACTTTGTCTGCACCTGTAGCATCTGAGTGGGCCTATAACATTGCAATGCAGGATTTCACAAACCTAGCCTATGCTACAAGTGCACAACGCAAAGACTCAACTGAAACACGCATCAAAAGAGATTCATCTGATCTCGAGAAAATTCGAACAAAGCTTGAAGCCTGCTCACCCTTCACATCTGATCCTACTCTGAGAAACATTGTTAACGGTATAGTGGCAGAGCAAGGTACCAATACCAATGTACCATACTTTGAATCGGTTGGGAACAATATCATTGATGATATAATCGGAAAGTCTGCGTTTACTTACAAATTCAAGTGTATAGAAAGAGCTCGAACACTTGAGGATATTTCAGCTGGGAAGATTGCTCCTGATCGTACCATTAATCCTGCCCTTCTCTTCCTCAACAAACCTCAGCTTGCTGAGGCAATTCGAGAACATGTGGCGAATTTATCAAGTAAGGATGTGATGAACTCTATTCCCAAAACAGATTGTTACGTACTTGATGGTGGCTCTTTGATCCATCGTTTACCATGAAAAAAAGGTGACTCATATAGTGCAATAGCTGAGTCTTATGCAGACCTCACTGTGACACATTATGGACACGCGAGAGTGGTGTTCGATGGCTATGGTGAATGTCCCTTGATAAAAGTCGAGGAGATGAGGAAAAAACCTACACCCTGTTGTTAGTTTCACATCAGAAACAGAGTTTTCTGGCAAAGAGGAGGACTTTTTGTCTCGTGACAAAAACAAGGCAGATATAATTGCTCTCATCAGTGCAGCACTAACTAAAAGGGGATGACAGACGTTGATATTGTTAAGGCAATTGCTGAACGATCCCATCATTGCACCACAACGTTGATCAGTGAAGATACAGATTTGCTGATCTTGCTCCTTCATTATTCCAGAACAGACAATGAGATCATTAGTTCCCGTTCTGATGCAAACAAATAGTTAAAAGAACGCAAAGTGTATAATATTAACCTGTTGACAGAAACTTTAGGAAATGATTTGTGCATTAAGTTGCTCTTTGTACATGCTTACTCAGGATGTAATTCTACTTCAAGGATTTTCGACATTGGGAAAAAGTGACACTTCCAGAAATTATTGAAATCTCATCCTGTCATGAAGTCCTGTGCTAGTGCATTCATCCTCCAAGACAAAACAAATTGCAAGAGGACATATCAGATCTTGAAGAAAAACTGATGGTTTATCTCTTTGGTGGCAAATCTAATGATTCACTCTCATCACTGCGTCATGCAATTTTTACCAAAAAAGTAGCAAATGCTCAAGCATTTGTCACTTCTGAACGGCTGCCCCCAACATCACCTACAACAGGATTCCATAGCCAACGTGTTTGCTTTCCAATTATGGTGTGGATGGGGATGGAAAATGAAATAAACCCAACTGAATAGGGATGGAAACAGGAAAACGATCAGTTAATCTCAATTATGACCCAAAACAATGCTGCGCCTTAGAAATTCTTGAGAATTATTCATTTCAACTGTTCCCGGGGATGCAAATCCTCTCGATGTGGCTGTAGACGCTATGGACTCCCCTGTACTGCTGCATGTTGCCCTTGCCAAACTGAAAACTGTGACAATCCAAACAACAGTTTACACTCAAAGAGGTCGAAACCGAGGAGGAGGATGGCGATACTCCAAAACTGAATGTTCTGAAACCTATTCATTGGACAAAGGTGTTTGTGCATTAGGTGATAGTGGATAGCTAAAGAACATGAGATCAATTTCAAAATGATTTAACAGCTCAGTGATATCAATAAAGCTTAATTTTAGTCAATAATTATATACTTGCGGTCATTAGGAGGTGTTGGCGACCATTATTGAAGCCATATCTGATTTTTTGTGTTAAATATATGGACCAACATCATTTTTTATGATCTCGATGTGTTCCTTGCCCCCAAAAACCTGGGTATAGACATCAAGATCATTAAATTTGAGATGATAGTTACATAGTTATGATCATTAAGAGGTTTCGGCGGCCATCTTGGACGCCATTTTGAAAAAAACACTTTTCCGGGAGTCCAACTTTGGTAAACTTTTGTTATGTTATAAAGTACACTAGTCCCTGCTAGAATCAGTTGAGAAACTTTTTGTAGCAATTTTTTGGAGGTCAAACTGTATTTTGACCTGACTATTATAGGCTGCACGTGTCTTCAGCGACACAAAAGCACGGGGCATTCAATCCCAAGGATGGGTTTATGTTGGGGAAGTGGCCCCTGCCCAACATTAAACCAGCATTGCGTCAACATGTGGATTAACTCTATTTTCAGAGATCTACCCATTCTGCAGAGACCTAAATTTATTTTTTACATTCCCAAACTTGTTCATGGACGTCACTGTTACACGTGTTTGTGTCTACAGCAGCAAAAAAAACACGTTAGGTTTGTAAGTAGGTTCTATTGTAGACCTGTTCACAAACTTTTTCTTTATCAGGCTAGAATCATGCGAATTGCAGTGTTTAATAATCAGAAATACCCACACAAATATCAACGTTTTGTCAACTCTACAGATGTATGGCTATTGGGACCTAGAATAAATATCGATATTGGATGAAAATTATATTGATAACTAACTGATGCAACACTTTATACATTGGCAATATCTATATTTCTATTTCATTTGCTCAAGAGCATTTGTGATTGTAATGAAATCAACTGTTCCCCAGTTGAGTTTTGTGGAGGTGTAATTGTAAAACGTATGAAATTATATTTTCATACTAGGACGACTTAATACATATCCACACTCTTAACTCGGGGTTATTATATTATATTATATTATATTATATTATATTATATTATATTATATTATATTATATTATATTTTATTATATTATATTATATTATATTATATTATATTATATTATATTATATTATATTATATTATATTATATTATATTATATCATATCATATCATATCATATCATATCATATCATATCATATCATATCATATCATATCATATCATATCATATCATATCATATCATATCATATTATATTATATTATATTATATTATATTATATTATATTATATTATATTATATTATATTATATTATATTATATTATATTATATTATATTATATTATATTAATTGTCCCTTTTACCTATGTATGTCTCATGAGTATATTCATGGTGTTTTTGTACAGGCTGCAGTGTTTCAATTATGCCAGTGAGGCCTACTTACTAGCTTTGCGGAGCACGGGTCAAAGCTAGTATATGTATATTTGATCATTTTCAAATCTTAAAGATCATAAATTGCTTTGTATGATAGTTTAGTGATATGTTAGTATATATAACACTTTTAAAAATAAAAATGTTTAAACAGAACAGATATTTTATTGCGAAATTATATAGTTGCTGAGTTGACATTAGTGTTTCTCAGTTGACAAGACACGATAACTGGATGTAAACGTCATGTTTTAAGCGCATCTACGAGATCTTGCAACACTTGAGAGCACTATTTTCGAAAAAAAAGGTTCATCATTATAAAGACAGAAAGGAAATGGGAACATAATATGCCTAATGGTGAAAACGTATCTCCAAGGCCGTCGTACAATAGATGAATACCAATATAATGAGGGTAAATTCAGAAATTTAAGTGTTATTTGTAGTTTAATTTAGTTTAATTTATCTGAACAACTTCTAAAATACTTGCTAATTTAATCAGAAGCAGCTTTTTTACCTGAATTTTACATTGATGGAGTTAAAATTTCAGTTTTAATTACAATAATGAGACAGAAAGTATAATTCTACTCAGCAACGTTTTTGTGTTTAACTCAGAAACGTTGTTTTATTGTTGTAAAAAAATTCTACATTAGCGAGTACTCTCTCAATCCAATTTAATAAAAGAAAATTTTTTAACTGCTTTTTAAATTATAGAGTTACGTTTTTAGTCCTAGTTACATTAGTGAAACAGAAGGCTAAATTTAGTCAACTCAGCAACGTTTCTGGGTTAACTGGTCAAATCATAAACGTTGTTGAGTTGACCGAGATTATGATGTTTCTGAGCTGAATACGGACAACATTGAACGATTTTTAATGTACTTGAAATAGATGTATCATTGCCCACCGATGTGGTGGGGGGGATGGCCGCCATTATCAAGCACTTTGTTCAGTTTAACATGCTCTCAGTGTTTTTTTGCTAAATTATGTGCGTTTCTGAGTTGACACAGATAATGAATACGTTTCAGAATTACCTCACATCAATGAGCACGACTGAAACATTTTCAATCTGTTTTATTAGTCGTTTAAATTGCAGTTATTGGGAACGAAATGTGAGTTTTACAATTAATAATGAGTAATTAACACTTGAAGTGGAGTGTCGTGGGAGCGAGACATAACTTCAAGTGGGTGAAAATTTAATTCAGCGGTTTGAGGTTTAGATCTGGTATAGAAGTAGTATATAGGGCACTGTGGGGGACCAAAACCATTATTCATGTATAAAATCAACGTATAAGCGGATTAACGCTTTTAATGCTGACAACTTTGGTTTATGGTTGGTTTAACGTCGGTACCATCTCACCCCTCCTCCTGTAGGTGTTTGGTGGAGGCCACACCCCCATTATTAGCCTGCTCTGTGTCCTTCACACAATCACCAGGTGGGGTTACTTGTATTGTTTTGTATTTTAATGGCAACATCTCAGTAAAATCAGTATTTTTAGTGTTTTTACGAACATCCCTGGGCAGAAAGGTTAGTAATTGTACCTTTTTCAACATAGTAACATCACTGTAATGGTTTCCAACTTAATATAGGCTTGATGGTATAAATATAGGAACACAGAACAATAAGCACATAAGTCTAATTGTACACATTGGAATTTGAGGGGTATATAAGCAAATAGAGTCTAATCAATTCATAGTTAAATATGTCTTGTATACTGTATAATTTTTATTGTGATAAAATATTGTTTCGATTTGCATGTATTTATAAATATCTTTCATTCCTACATATATTTGCAATAATCATAATGCATGTAATGTATATAGGCCTATATCTAGGCCTAATGATTACATTTTATATCCACATAGGCCTGCGAAATGCTTTGTAAAACTCGCAACAGCAGCAGCATCAGCAGCAGCTGCAGCATCGTCCTGACGCCCATTAATCATTCAATGATAAGTCATCATCCTAGTAGTGTTCTGACGCCCATTAATCATCAGAGAATGAGTCATCATCCACCTCCTGACGCCCATCAATCATGCATATTGATGATCCCAACATCAAAACATGACGCCCATTAATCAACGTTCAATTATGTTGTGCAATACACCAGTGACTCATAGAGTTTCATGACATGATGCTCATTCATCATTTGAGGATGAGTCATCATCCTGACACTCATTAATCATCCAACTATTGATGTCAAAACATGACGCCCATTAATCATGCACATTGATGCTCAAATAGTGTCATGACGTGACGCCCATTAATCATCCGAGGATGAGTCATCAACCCAATGACAATAATTTTAAAATATGTTGCCAATATTCAGATACACTCATTAATATTTTAAACCAGCCAATCAAAATAAAGCACTTGACGTCATGACGCCCATTAGTCATACGAGGATGAGTCATCCTTTTCTGGGGGAGGGGGATCCAAGAGGGGTGGGGGACCGTGATGAGTCATCCTTTCCAAGGAGGGGACCGTGATGAATCATCCAAAGGGGGCGTGTCGCAAGGGAGGGGGGCTCCACCAATCACAGCCAATCATACGCCGCTGATCTTTTACATGAATGATGGTTTTAGTCCTACACAGTGCCCTATATACTACTTATAGAACATTTTTTATTTGAAAGGTTGCATGGTACCGGTACTGAAGAAATACAATTCTTGAATAACTGTGGTTCGGACACATAGATTATAACTATCCTGCAAAGAAAATGGTCAAACAACACATTCTTGGCTATCGTGAAAATTTATTTGAAAACATTGTGCCTGCACAAACAAGATAGCATGTTAATATTATATTAAATCAGTTATATTCACTTATTCCGATTTCACGACATTTGAAATCATTTCAATATTTGAAGTTGCAATGCTCATATCTCCCTTATATATTATTAAATGTTAAATTCAAGTAATATTGTCGGTCACGTGAAGTTGTGTCTCGCTACCGGGTTCCACAGCTTCTAATAACTGACAATAATACTTGTGAAAGATATCCGAAATATATTCTTCAACCCTTCAGTCTCTAAGCACGGCAATTGTCATTTTATTAGCAAATTCACTCACTGTTTGTGGAAATATAATGAGTGTTTAAACACAAAGAGTTGCAACTAATTGGTCTCAAATTAAACAAATATGAGTAAAGTTCACCAACTTGAAGTTGTGGGTCACGGTAGCGAGACACGACATAAAGTAAGTGAAAATTAAAAAAGGTGAATAAGCCTTAAAATTTTTATATGTAGGTAAGGCGGGAAAAGCGTTAACAATGTGATATGTAGGCCTATAGGTAATGTAAAATTACGGATACAAACAAAACGTCACGTCGTGAACATGGTAAACATGTAGCTTTAAAACAATTTGCGCCTGCGCAAACGACATGCATTATCACGCTAAAATATATTATTAATCTTTGTTCTGTGTTAGAGGATAAGTATGTGTCTCAGCACCTCCTCTTAGAAATCTGGCTGTCAAGAAACCATCGAGACCAGTTGCCTAGTTTTTGTGGAATAAATTTCTTAACTCTAGCGCATCTGCTGTGGAAATTATGTGAAACTAAAACACATAGTAGTTCGCCCTCTTATCTGTGTCAGCGACTTGGTATGTGTATGCAGAAAAACCGTTCATCTTGCAAGTATGGGCAGTAGTAACAATAATAATGATATAATGTTCTATTTCGCCATATAATCACCGTAGTTGCAAAGGAGACCTGAGTACTTGACACAGCCAGTAGCAAGCGATTTTAATGCTGTTCATATACAAACAATATTGGACGTCTGTCTAAACTCTGGCATTTTTTCTGGCACTGCGGTAGAGGAGCAGGACCACGGTGGCCTTAACTGCAATAACTGTCGATCCGGAGTCCGAGACTCGAGTTTATAACAGAGCAAGGACTGCAGGGACTGCTGCTGTTTCTGGGACATGTCTGTTAACGTTGACGGTGCGACCTCCCCATTAGACACGTGCCGTTCATCCATTGTTGTTTTATTGTTGAGCAAGCGTCGACCTGACAATAAATCAGCATTGGACCAACGTCTTGTATCTGCCCGGTTGACATTGCAGTCCTCTTCCATGTCTATGGAACACGTGTCTAGCACACTGCTGGTATAACTTTCCATACTAGTCCTTCTGGGAGAATTCATGTCATCCACGAAAATCGTCCAAGAATATCCAGTTTGAAGTTTGGCAAACTGACTATGAGTGGGTGACCTTAATTCCATGTCGTCAGAGCTGGCGGTGGTACAATCGCTTGTTGATGCGATGGACTCATCATCACTGACGTTATAGTCATCCCCACCGAAGTGGCGCCATAAGAGGTAGAGAGCCACAAGCAGTCCGCAAGCGATAAACACAAACAGGAATACGGCCGCTGCTGATAGACTTTTCCCATAAGACCAAAACGTGTTGTTACCTGTAAAACCATGGCATAATTCACTGTTACGATGTCTTTTAAAAGAGAATTAATGTAGACAAATTTTTTTTGTGGATGCTAAGATACTGCTGCTATAAAAATGTTTTTAAAGGTTACCTTTTTGTATAGTAACTAATTTACAATAGCCTAGGCCCACAGCGATTAATTAAATCCTAAAACCTTTTTCTTACAGTGTGCATAAATTTCACTTTCCTGAATCATTATTGTAAATAATGTAGGCAAATAATTTTTGAACAAATACACCATAAACGGGAACAAATACACCAGAAAAAGGATTTTGCACTTTGAAATTGTAGATTTACAGGAGTTCTGAAAACCAAACACATAAGAAAATAAGCTAGGATAATAATTATTGGTATGTGGGCTACTTCTAGGTGGATAATGGACAGGTTAAAATGTTTTCAATCTGAATTTAATACGCAAGGTCTCAGAGGAGAAAATGATGTTACGGCGTTGGGCCGTCCGTGAATATTTTGTTTCCGAAGCATATCTCAGGATGCTCCGGATTGTCTTCAAATTTTACACACAACACCTCTAGGGGGTCTAGCTGTGCCTTTTGGGGTATATGAACTTTGACCTACTTTTGATTCAGTACCATGACCTATTTAGACGTTTTGACACACACTTCGTTTCCGGAGCAGATCTCGAAAACTACTGGGCCGATTACAGTCATATTGCACATACATGATCTCTGAAGTCCCTAGTTGTGCCTTTTCAGTTTGCACCTTGACCTTGAAGGTGACCCACCACTTTGACCTAATTTATAACATCGGTAAATCCGACTGATCTATTTTGCGGAATATCACGAAAACTGCTCAAGATAGCTACACTATTTCTATAAAACAAATTGTAAGGTTTCAGGAGAGGATGCATCTTCATCTTAAAAAAATTCAACTCGATCAAATTTAAAATGGCCGCCTATCGGCCCTTATTTACCTCGATAGGACTGATATTGGGTAAACCGTGCTAGATAGCTAAACCATTACTATAAAACAAAATGTGAGATTTCAGGAGAGGATGCATCTTGACAATTTTCGACTTGAGCAAATTCAAAATGGCCGCCTTTCGGCCATTATTCACTTTACCATGGTCGTTATTTGGCAAACCTTGCTAGATGGCTAGACCATTACTATAAAACGAAATGTGAGATTTTAGGTGAGGATGCATCTTGAAAATTTTTGACTCAAGCAAATTCAAAATGGCCGCCTATCGGCCACTATTTACTTTCACATTGCTGATATTTGAGAAACCGTGCTAGATACATGTACCTGGACCATCACTATAAAACAAAATGTGAGATTTCAGGAGAGGATGCATCTTGAAAATTTTCGACTTGAGCAAATTCAAAATGGCCGCCTTTCGGTCATTATTCACTTTAACATGGTCGTTATTTGGCAAACCTTGCTAGATGGCTAGACCATTACTATAAAACGAAATGTGAGATTTCAGGTGAGGATGCATCTTGAAAATTTTTGACTCAAGCAAATTCAAAATGGCCGCCTATCGGCCACTATTTACTTTCACATTGCTGATATTTGGGAAACCGTGCGGGGATCGACTTTAGACGTCAGAATCTGACGTCTGTAGACGTCAGATTCTGACGTCTAAAGTCGAACCCCGCACTGCAGGAATTAAAATATTTATATGGCCGTAGACCCATAACATAGGTATTCAAATGAAGCCAAAACAGCTGACTGGGATTTATGATGATTTCAAATTAAAAAAACACACTTCGGTCTCCATGGTTTACACAAAAATATGTCAGCGCTTTAGGGGTTAAACTATAGTCGCGCTTGGCGCCTAAAGGGTTAATATAATAGTTCATGTCACAATCCCAGCAAACCTGAGGTATTGACCCGATGTTGTTTCGATATTGGTCCACCGTTTACGACGCTGGCCCAACATTAAAACAACATTGCGTCAATACCTCGTGTCTGCTGGGATGTTCTACAAGTGAATTAATATTGAATTAATACAAACCGTTTTCCGTGTAAATCTCTGTATCCATATGGCGCCGTATTCCACGACAGGTCCATTCACATCGGTATATTCCCGACATTTCATCATCCATGCTCTGATTCAAGAAAAAGAAAAAGACACAATAAAAGCATGCAGGATCATTGTCAGCTTTTCACATGAGTGAGTTGCCAAGTTTGACATTTTTTTCCTAAATGCCTGCTGACACTTTTCTTAAAAGCTTATCCGATGCATCATGGCTATAATTCACAAAATAAATGATTATACTGGATGAAACGACTTGGTCTCTATAACTTCGAATTTCCATCGCCTTCCAGCTGTCAATATCCGTAACAAACGACACATCGAACCAATGTTGGACCAATGCTGGGCTGACGTCGTAGAGGGTGGCCCAACATTGGGCCAACATTGGGTCGATAGGTCGTGTTTGATGGGTACGCTTACCTTTCTTCGTCCACACAAGACGAGGCTAATCGTTTACAATTCTTTTATTCCAAGTGAAACATTAGAAATATAGTTTCAGTACCATAAGATTGCAAAGCAATTTTCTTCCACAATATTCTTAATAATATACATCTAACAAGTCCTTGTGTCTTGGAAACGGCATCGTCAATACTTCACCCCTTGGATTCGAAAGGGTGTATCTGCTACTTTGCAAAGTGGCAGATACACCCTTTCATATCTGAGGAGACGACTGGTGTATTTTTATTGTAGGGGTATGAATAAGCCCAGTTACAACGGCTGAAATATTTTTGTATAAAAAATGTATAAAACACAAATATTGTTTTCAATTTGAAATCATCATTACTTCATTGTCTAAGTAAGCTCTTCCTGCTTCATTTAAATACCTATGTTATGTGCCTATGGCCATTATACATTTTGAATTATTTCAGTGCAGTGGCCGTCCTCAGACGCCAGAATCCGGCGTCTGTAGACGTCAGACTCTGAAGGAGTTTTATTATAACTGACTTTTATTGTAAATTGGGCCCATCGTGGAACACTCTGTCTGTCGCGACGTACAGTCACGAAGAGCTGTTGGTGAGCTCGTGCCAGCATCTCCTCATGCTCCTTCTGATCCACGTATCTGTGCAGAGTCACATCACGGTACCAGATCAAGTCACAATCCTCATGGAATCTGCGAAAAAAAGGAACATATGAACATACAAGCTAACAAACAAATAAACGAGCAACAAAGCAAACGAGGAAAGCAAAGTAACACGCGAGCAAGCATGAAAACAGTCAAGAAATAAAGCAAACAAGTAAAAACGTATGCAGACAGCCATTTTCATCCGCTTGAAGTTGTGTCTCGCTGACGCGATCCACAACTTCAAGTGGGTGAAGATCATACAGATATAATGACATCAAACAAGTAGGCAAACATGAGGCATTGGCCCAATGTTGTGGGAAGCGAACAATCAAGCAAAATCAATCAATCAATCAAAAAGACAAACAAGAAATCAAGCAATAAAATATGAAAATAATCAACTGATCCAGCAACTGAAGCAAACAATCAAGCAGACAGGCCAACAAGCAAGACAGTCAAAAGCAGAGGGAGGGTGGTAATACCCGGCCGACATGACAGACAATCAAAGGAATATTTATGATAATATTTCTTCATATGACCGAGCTCATAGGTGACACATATCATATAACTATTTATTATAACTAGTAGGCCTACAGGCGTACCAGGTATACGGTTTTACACTATCCAGGAAAAAATAACATTACTAAATTAGAAAAAAGTCGCTTATGTCACTGGACAGTCAGTCATAGACCTAAAAAATTAAGTATCGTAAAAGGGATCATTCCCAAAATTTAATGTATTGATCCTTGGCCCGGGACACATCTTTTAGTAAAAGTTTCATACACATCCGTTATAGCCGGATCATAATCCTGATCCGCATCCCCATCCGGACCAGCTCTAAAATGTAATCGATTGGTCCTTGGCGAGTAGACAGACATACAAACAAACAAATACGACAAAAATATACCTTCCTGGCTAATGTAAATAAGGAAAAAGCTATAAAATTCCCTGAGTTTCCTTTCCGAGTGCTTACTTTTTCGCGGATAGATTCAAAATGACATTTTGGTTAGTAATGTTTCTATATCAGTTTGGTCAAAGACCTCACATAGCCATCTGGCCTCGGAGAAAATAATAGCTTAGATATAACCCCACTGAACCAATAAATTATACTAAACTACGATGAGTTAAGGTCACAAGCAAACCAAATCCAATAAGGCCGCCATTATCCTTTCATAAAGTAAACATTTTCACGCTTGGCTCTACAGTTTTGTGTAATATCGATATTCTGAATAATTCGTGTGGCATAAATATATGGCCTACATTAAACTAAAGAAACAGGATAATATCACAATGAGGTCAAATCCAAGATGGCGCCATTTTCTTTGGTAAAAAATGAGATTTTTCATTTTGTGTCTTAGAAATAAGTGTAATACCACTTGTCTGAAAAAATGTATTAGAAGAATTAAATTAATAGGTTGATTTTCAGATGAAGGTTAAATGTTAAGGTCATTATTTTCATGATTTGGCAATATATTGCTAACATTATGAATATGTAAATATGTAAACATATTTATTAAAATTTCCCAATTTGTATGTCATTATAATAGCAGGATTAACCACACCATTTAGGAATTTGGGATTATAACGTAAGGATTTGTATATATTTATCAAAGTTACAGCATTACATTGGCAGTTTGTGTACACAATCAGAACGTCAAAAAACAGCGATGATGTTGGTTTTATGTTGGGTCAGCTTCGCAGACGCTGGATCAATATTAAATCAACATCTGATCAACGTCCCGCCTTTACAGAAGTAACTGTTTCAGCATTTATTTCGGTTTTACCTGTTCGACCCCGTGTCTGGCTGTGTTTTCAGCAGATTCATCTCTTCCACGGTGACCTGGCATGTGACCGTGACTGTCGTATTCTGCGCCACCACCGGGCCGGACGGCGTCTCCAAAACAATAAGTGCCTCTGTAACAAATATTTGTTTTTAAATGTTTTTATTTAAAGATTTTTTCACGAAAAGGAATGCCTTACTCTCCCTGAAACAGTTGATGATTAATATGCAGATTGCATGATATGTTAATTAGCTGAATAATTTGACTGAAAGGTGTGGGGTACAATCTGAAATGCACAGGCCCTAGGACTGAACCTTGTGGGACCGACGTCGTATGTGTGAGCTAACACCGGGCGAGAAAAAACATTTTGAATATTAATGCTTTGGCTGCGGTCGGTTACTTGAGGTGAAAACCATTTTAGGGCAGATCCAGACATTCCATACCAAGATGACGGGCGATTTAGAAGAACTTTCAGACTATCACAACTATATACACTGAAAACATCTACCTTCATAATATGGCCGGCCACGATGGCTCGTTTGACTGGGTTTGTAACTTGGAGATATCAGGTTCGAATCCCAGTCAGGCCGGATCTTTGTCATCGTGGTTATGCATATACAGTGCTCCAAACTTTTCAGAGGCATGGAGTGTACACCTTGAAGTCATTCTGTCGCTATATTGCCATAATTGTGCAGAAAGCGACGCAAATCAATAATCACTCACTCACCTTCACAATCTACTTGTATATCGAGGTAAGCCTTTGTGCTGTATCAATGCTGGACCAGCATGGCAGACGGTGGTCCAGCATTGAGACAACACAGTTCTTTATTGATATATATCGCTGATTACGTATTGTCATAGCATTATTTTGTTAGGCCCGATTACCCACTCAAAAGTGGTAATATAGTAATAGTTTTTTTGTGTACGTGATGTTTCTTTTTCATCAAAACTCGCGTTTCGTTCTTCAGGTATGAGAGTTTTTTTGTAAACGGTGATAAATCAACAAATAAAACGCATGTGCATAATACATGGTGTGCAAAGCCAAAGGCCACTCACTAGCCCCTTATTCCTTAACCCTCAAACCGCAATTTAAATTTTCACCCACTTGAAGTTGTGTTTCGCTGACGCGATCCACAACTTCAAGTGAGTGAAAATTGTTCAGATTTGACAAAACGGAGGTCAACTCTTTTTAAATTTTGCTGGTTAATGTCACATTGTATCTTTAACATATTTAAAATGTAGTACTTTATGTGCTAATAAAAAATGACAAAACCCGAATATATGCGGCACCGGCGGTTAAAGGGTTAAATAAGAAGTGTGTGCTGCATCGGGCGAACGTCTCGTGTTTTGTCGGATGTGATCCCGAGCTAAACAGGTGACGTAAGCTCATTTGCGTACTGTTTAATCTGTGAATAACAAGGTAAATATAGCAGGTGGAAGTGATCGCACGAGACATATTATCGATGGATCACACGGAACGAGCCCCGCTGCAAAACATGTCTACCCAGAAGAATTAGGCAATAGCAATAGTCAGTGATTCTGTTATTGATTGGACATGTAGCGTCATATCCGGCAGAGGTAATACAACAAGGGAGGGTCTTTCCATACGTTTTTTCTTCCTTCTCCCACAACCTGTTAACCCAGCAAACACGATACATCAACCCAATGCTGGTACAATGTTGGGCCAGCGTCGTAGACGGTGGACCAACATTGGACCAGCATTGGGTTGATGCATCGTGTTTGCTGGGAAATATTTAAGCGCTAGGCACGGCTGTAGTCGTTTTTTAATCTGTTTTATTACCCGTCCAAATCACTGATACTTGAACGAAATGAGGGTTTCAGCAGGGGGCGTATAGATCGGATAATAAAATAAATTAAAAACGACTACAACGCCGAAAGGGTTTAAAAGGTTACACCTTGAGCCAGTGAACACAAAACATCTGCATAACATTTATACAGTGTTGGACCAACGTCGAAGACTTTGGGCCGACGTTGTATAAATGTTATACAAATGTTTTGTGTTTACTGGGTATAGCGGGTTTATTTCTTATTACGTGGGCGGCTCAGCATGCACTCCCACGATCTCGCACTTATGCCGGATTATCATGATCTCAGATGATGTCATCCAAATAGTAATATCCGCCACCAATATTCCAGTAAACACAAAACATTTGTATAACATACAGGCAAATACACTAATGAATGAATGAATGAATGAATGAATGAATGAATGAATGAATGAATGAATGAATGAATGAATGATCAAATTAATTATTGAAAAAATGAGTAAATGCATGAATGACAGAATGTACTCATTTAAGTGAAAATGAGTACCTGCATGTAGGACAGAGATGGCAATGTGTATGCTCAGTTCAATGCGCCGAAACGGCTGCAGGACTGTATGCTCCCCGGGTAGTTGAAATGGCACATAAATGAATAGGTCCAGTGACCAATGAATAAATGAATGAATGAATGAATAAATGAATAAATGAACAAACGAACGCACTAACGAACGAACGACCGAACGAACGAACGAACGAACGAACGAACGAACGAACGAACGAACGAACCAGCGAACGAACGAGCGAACGAACGAACGAGCGAGCGAGCGAACGAACGAACGACCGGATAAATGAATGAATGAATGAATGAACGAACGAACGAACGAACGAACGAACGAACGAACGAACGAACGAACGAACGAACGAACGAACGAACGAACGAACGAACGAACGAACGAACGAACGAACGAACGAACGAACGAATGAATCAATGACTGACTTAATGAATGAATGAATGAACGAACGAACGAACGAACGAATGGACAAATAAATGAATAACTGTATAAAAGAATGAATGAATAAAAGCAAGAATGAGATGAATGAAAACAGGCAAATACAGGCTAAACTGAGGCAGAAAAACCTCCTACGACGCTGGTCCAACATCAGCCCAACATCACTGAACATTGGGCCAATGCCTCGTGTTTGCTGCGTAGGATGGGACATGGCGCAATGGTTAGAGCGTGGCGCTCTGCCCATGTCGCTGCATGCCGTGTGGTTTCGGATCCCGCTTGGTGCAGGATTTTTAGAGAAATATCATGTTTCTCCCCTCTTAATCTTGGGACATGCTAAGATGGTGTGTCCTTGGGCAAAACACTTTATCACTTCTCAAATGCTTCACTTGACTTAAGTGAAAATGAGTACCTGCATGTAGGACAGAGATGGAAATGTGTATGCTCAGTTCAATGCGCCGAAACGGCTGCAGGACTGTATGCTCCCCGGGTAGTTGAAATGGCACATAAATGAATAGGTCCATGGGGTAAAATGTAAAGTCCCATGATAGGTCTTCAGACATGATATCAGACTATAAAAAACCTGCACCTTTCACCTTTTTTTATTTTAGGCCACGTTTCATTCGCTCGTTCGTTCGCTGATTTCATTTCCCCGCAATACTGAGTTTCACGAGTGGATGGGAAAGGAACGTTTTTGTTTTTTTAACTGCCGGGACCAGGAAACGAACCCCGAACAAAACTTACTGTTGCGTTGTGACTGTCTGTCGCAAATACGTGGACGAATCTTTTTCTTTTTTTTCTTCTTCTGATTCTTCTGCTTCTTCTTCTTCGTGACCAGGGTATAATGGGTTCTGGGGGCTGGAACGAGCCCCCCTATTTCTGTCCACCTGTGCAAAATGTGCAATGAAAAGCACCAAAATGCATGACATTTTCCTAGGGAAGGGGGGGGCGTGCTCCTAGAAATAGGGCACATTTGGAGCTATTTGGCACAGATCTACGCTTTTCTTCTCAAACAAAAACACATTGTTTAAAGAACTCCATTTTCAATAGGCTGGTTACGGATCTGAGCATTGGCCCAATATTGAACCAATATTTCATCAATACCCCCTCCCCCCCCCCCCCACGCACACACCGTTTACACAAAATATTGACCCGGTGCTGCTCTAATGTTGGTCCACTGTCTGCTATGCTGGCCCAATATTGAAAAAGCACCGGTCCAAAATATCGTGCTCACTGGGTAGCTTGTGATGGATAATTTGCCCAAGGTCTAACACTTTAACTCCTACAGCGCGGGGATTTTTTTAGTTGTCAGAATCTGACGTCTGTGGACGTCAGACTAAAGTCGATCCCCGCACTGTAAGATTAACTTATGTCAAATGGCCCTAGACCAATAACATAGGTATTCAAATGAATCGGAAAGAGCTAACTGAGACATTTATGATGATTTCAAATTGAAAAAAACCCTTTGGTACCCATGGTTTGTACAAACATATTCCAGCGCTTCAAGGGTTTGGATCCTTTTAGCGCTGACCACACTATAATAGTTTTTAATTTGTTTTATAAGCAGGCTAAGTTACTGCTATTGTGAATGAAAATCAAGATTTGCAAATGTTTGGTCTCAAATGAAACAAATAGGAGGCATTTTCAACCAACTGAAATTGTGGATCGCGGTAGCGAGACGCAACTTCAAATGGGTGAAAAAAAAGAAACCTTGGCGGGAAAAGCGGAAATCAACTGTAAATGTTATTTTTCCTGATTCAACTCACCAATACATGACAACATCGTGGCAATCACAAAGAAATAGCCACCCATCTTGTTCCAGCTTCCAGTTCCAGCTCAGCAATTGGGTAGCCCAGCCCCAGAGAAGTGTCGCGCCGTGGACGTTGTGGAATGAAATTGTACACAACACGGAAAGTTCACGACACGGAAAAAGAGAATCTACGGTGGGCCCGAGAGCGGCAAAGTCCGTGGCGTCCGCGTGGTGTGTGGGATATTATACCATACTGCACTGGGATGTGCGAGGGTGCTTTTTTATACAGTATTTTGGTGCGTTCTCCTTCCACCCACGCTACTAGCTGTTATGCAACCTATATAGATGTTATAACAGATATATATGATTGAAATATCCCGACGTGCGCTGGGTGTAAACCCAGCAGACGTTCAACCGAAAACGGTTCAATGCTGGGACATGTTGGCCCAGCGTTATGCCAGCTCCGGGTCAGTATCCCGCGGTCGGAAGCCAGGTGCACTGCCGTTTCCATAGACACGTGTCCCCCCCCCCCGCCATCCCTCCCTCCATCACACAAGCACCGGATGCTTTCAGAGTCACGCTGTCCGCGAAAAATGTGATCCTTGGGGATCAGGATTGCCGTTTTGCTCTCGATTTGGTCCAATAAGAAGCTAAATATATATCTATTTGTTTTCCTCGACATGTATACATCAGGACGATTTAATCCACCCACCAACCAACCCATCAACCCACACGAAGGTTCACCGTGTTGAAGGTTCTATGCTCGGAAGGTCCTGTGTTCCGAAGTTTACATGTTCCGAATGTTCTATAGGCCTATTCTAAAGTTTCTATATTCGATAGTTTTATGTTCCGAAGGTCGTTATTATGTTCTGGAGTTTCCATGTTTCGGAGCTTCTGTATTCCAAAGTTTTTATATTTCGAAGGCTCAATGTTCTGAAGGTTAGCTATGTTCCTAAAGCTATTTGACAATAATAATATTTGAACCCCATAGTGTACATACCAACAAACTAAATGGGTTACTTTAAAAATAATTAATTCTCACAGATTATATTATTATTACTAACAGTACTATATTATATATTAAATGATATTTCCAAAATTAACTTGTTTTTGACAAATGTATATAGTATACAGCTGGCCAGCATTCTGGTACAACTTACGTTATAGTGTAGGCTTCGGATTGGTCGAGCCTTGACCTGCAATGTTTTCACTGAACAACTCCATACTATGAAGTCAGGGGAGGGGGACCTACACAACAATGCTTTCTCCGAGTAGCCATTTAAAAGGATTTCTGGTGACGTCACTGGAGACATGGCGATACTTACATGTAGCTAGCTATGTAATGCCACATGTCGGATTCAGATAATTATCACCTGTCGTTGCGTAGTTAACAAGGTGCGATGGTGATTATGTCATTTTGATGCAATCCACGCATTCTTATGTTCCAAGCTGACGTTATCGATTATTCAACCACTCAGGTAAACCCTTGAAAGCGCTGAAATATTTGTGTAGAAAAAACATAGAGACCAAAGGGTTTTTTTCAATTTGAAATCATAAATGTCTCAGTTGCAGTTGGCTCATTCCGCTTCATTTGAATCTAAGTTATTAGTGCAGTCATTATACATCAAAATTTTGACCGATAAGGAAAAAATTCCCTATAATTTTTAAAACATTCAAAATGGCCGGTAAAAAATCAAGTTTATGGAAGGCATTATTTTCAAAATAGTCGCAGAGATTTCAATAACGAATATTACGCAATGTGATATATTCTTAACACTACTTTCTTACAAAACGGTACGGATGTATCAAAATCGAAGAAAAATGTAATAAGATTTAATTGTCATACAAGTAACGTCAGGCGACCTTAGTCTGTCTTTAGAAAATCACCAAGCCAACAGCCTTTAGTCACTATAGTATTAGACATATTAGCAATTGATTTTGTGTTGTGTCACAATCAAATATGAATTTATCTAGTATGTGAGCAGTTAATGTTAAGTTGTGATACAGTATCAGTTGAGCAAAAAATTCAAGATACACGTGAGAAATGCTACTAACATATGCAATGATGATGTAGCTGGAATTATGACAGCGCTTCAAAAGAAAGGGAAAGAGACTGTTCAACCTCATGTCACATGCCACACAGAATACATCCATAAAAGGAATAATAAGTAGGGGCCTAAGTCCAACAGGCCCTTAATTTCTAAGCTAAAATGGTCTACGAACATTATGAATATTGTTACTCTATCAGTGCAGGAGTCGGCTTTAGACGTCTATAGACGTCAGATTCTGACGTCTAAAGTCGATCCCCGCGCTGAAGGGTTCAAACCACGCTCGCATGCAATTGAGATGGTGTTATATAGTGACCGGGCATGCTGGGGGTTCAGCCAAAAGTTTCATGTTATCATTGAAAATATATTTTTTTTTTTTTAAGACTATGAGTGTCAGATCCGGTTCAATCTCCGGTCACTAAGTGTCCCCATGTATATCGCAATAAAATTGCAGGCGAGCGTGGTTAAAACCAGTGTTTGCTTGATTTCAGTTGTTTCAAGATAAATTTTTCTCTCAAAATCGCACAGATTATGTGTTTTTAAAGCTGTGATGTTTAAATAGAAATATGTAAGTTATGTATTCCGAGGGTTCTATGTTCCGAAAGTTCGATGCTCCGAAGGTTCAATGTACCGAATGTCCATTGGTACTACGACCCATTGGTCCTACGACCATTTATCTTACTGATAGTTTTATAAATACAGCGCGTGGATCGACTTTAGTCGACATAATCTGACGTTTGTAGAAAAATGTAGGTTAATATGTTTTTTTAGACTTTTCAACTTTAGTTTTTAGAAATATGTTTAATTCGTGCCAACGGGAAAAACAATTGGGACCCACTTTGTTCCGACGAACTACAAAAATTGCTCTGTCGATCATTGCTACGAGCATTGCTCTGACGCTGTTGCTCCGCCGATCATTGCTCCGCCGATCATTGTTCTGACGATAACTGCACCGTCAATCATTGGTCTGATTGCATGTGTCCCACAGATATTTTTTTCTTACATTGTTATAGTATTTCTAGTTCATTTCCAATTTTTTAAATGAACAAAAACACACTTACGTGTAAGAAGCGCGAAGCGCGTGGCTCAGCGGGACATTAACGTCGATTTATATTATAGAGCTTTCGGGATACAACTTTCGGGACATAAAAAATTTCGGAACATAACCTTCGTAACACAGAATACCTTCGAAATATTGAACCTTTCAAACATAGAACCTTCGATACATAGAACCATCGGAACAAAGAACAATCGGAACATCGAATCTTCAGAATGTAGAACCATTGGAATTAGAAGCTTCGGAATATAGACCCAGCTACACTACTACACGGGACGTTTAATCAATGTTGTTTTGATGTTGGAGCAGCGTCTACGACGCTGGCCCAACATCAAAACAACAATGATTAAACGTGCCGCGCTAGCTGGAATCATATTCACCGTTCCTTATAATTGTACGGCCTCCGGCGGGATCCCGGCTACACGTGATCCGGATGATCGTGAAGACGAACAAGCTGCGAAAAAAACGAGACGAGACAGTCATCCTATCGTGCGTTAACCGTTATGCCGCTGAGCACGACCATGCGTCCCCTTGGATATGAAGGGTGTATCTGCCACTTTGTTAAGTGTTTAGACATCAAGAATTGCGAATGTTTGGCTTCAATTTTTGGAAAATAAGGAAATATGAGTCGCGGTAAATGAAAATGAAATGAAATGAATCGGGCTTTAGGCCACCTTTGTGCACATATAGGCTAAACTGGGCCAGGAGAACCTCCTGAGGATGGTGAGATGATTGAGATGACACTGTCCTCCAGACACAGGATTCGAAATTCGAGCCCTGGCGGTCTGAGGCCGAGCACGCTACCTCTCGGTCACGGAGGCTCCCCACAATACTAACTTTCACACGTGGATGGGGAAGAAACTATTTTTTGTTTCTTTCAAACCGCCGAGACCGGGAACCGAACCCCGGACTCTGGCGTGAAAGGCAGCGGTGCTAACCACTACCCTAGGGCCCCCGCCCATGAGTCGCGGTAGCAAGACACAACTTCAAGTGGGTGAGAAATGAAACTATTTATTTTAGCGCTTCAAGGGTTAATAATGTTGGGCCAGCGTCGCAGACATTGTGTTAGTCTATGTCTCCCAGACTGCACACACCACACACGCAAAATGTATCCCGTATTCCGCAATTACTGATAATTTTATGTCAATGGAAACAATTCAGGCCTACTCCCCGTGATATTTTCTACGTAGCCATTATCACGTGATGGCTTGGTCACATGACCGAAAATGATACGTATCATTCTATGATGAATAGGAAAATACCTACTTTGTCTGATGCCGTTTTTTGAACATTTAATAATAAAATATATTATAGTTGATATAGTTTTAAAATATATTATATATGGTATACTAGTATATATATAAATATACAAAATTCAGAACTGCCTTGCTAGAGAAGAAACAAAAGCCCCACGTTTCAGTAGATCTCGTTCTATTATAATACTAAAACATTACATTAGCTCCCTGCCAAATTTCGTTTTTATTTTGAAATATGCACTAGCACAGTATATAACTTACTGAACACTGAATTACAATAAATCTACATTTCCTAATTTACTCGTTCGCCCGAAAAGCTTAAAATGACTACGCTCCACAAATTCAAATAGATCTTTTGTCCCCCGTATAACAACTACATGTAAGACTGGATAAAAAGATTCCCATATAGCCAGCTTAGCATTGTGGAACCACTGCCTATCGTGCCCATAAGAAATGCCCAAACATTTTAACATCCTGGAAATTACTTAAATAGCACACAGCTCACCATGGCTCGTTATTGGCTCCCTGTTGGGGACACTGTATTGACATGAATTGTCACACATGATCGTGATAAGGATTGGTGCGCCTCTAAGCTGAGGATTTAGACGCTTATTGGTTTTATTGATTCATTTATTGTTGATTGAAAAATATATTATAAAGTTTCTTTTTGTATTAGGCTATATTTGATCAATTATATATATTAATATATTATTGATTTTGACTCGTGATAGGTCCCGGAACAACATGATACCACTCAATGAGAGTCCTGGAGATATTTTAAATCACAACTCATAACTTCAAAAGTGCATAGAGTTAAAATATGTAATTTTTGTAATTTTTTTGGACGGCATCTTGAATTACACAAAAAACTATTGTAATTTAGCAATTGAAAATTATTTCAGCAGATTCTTGGACCTCTTAAATGTAGGATCAGCCACCAAAATCTTCTTTTAAATTGATTAAGAGGCAAGATATGTTCAAACGCGCTCCAAAGCTGTCCGGTGTCCACGTTCCATCCGCAGAGAGTCTTGGGAGAACGTGAAAGACGTCTCAGTCCTTGATTAGAACGTGAAAAACGTGAACCCCATCAGACCGTGACGGCCCGCGAGGCAACGTAGTGGCATCCTTAATAGATTGGGGGCCGAACGGGCCGAACCGTACTGCGCATTTGAGCCTCCGGCAGTCGACCATCTGCGACCCATCACGGCCCATCCCGCATATCGTGAGAGACCGTTAGAGAACGTAGCAAGACCTAACAAAAATTGAAAAAGGGCTAAAATCTCACGGTGCACTACGTTTCGGGCAAACGTGACGTAAACCTAGCATTATACATAAGTCTTAAAGGAGTATTGATCGAGAGACGGGCTTTGACGACACCTGGCGGGAAATGGGGTACAGACATTCCTTCACGTTTTCTTCGACGTCTACAGAAGACGGCCGGATTCGGGACGACAGCAGTCGTTGGTAAGGCGGTGATACGACAAGCCTTTATCCGACAGATGCCTGCATCTATTCGGGCACATTTAGCAACTACACCTGATAGCACATCATTAGAGAGTTTGGCTGTGCTAGCCGACATAGCTATAGCTTCAGAGAACGACGTTAAAGACAATAGCGTGGGAGTTGCCGAAGTTAGAGTAAACGGAAGTGAAAGACTTATCGGAATAATAGAAAACATTTCCAGACGCCTAAAGAAGTTTAGGAACTTCAGGCAATCAAAAGAAACAATTCAACCATAAACAGCAAACAGACCAAAAAAGAAACAGAATGACAGACAAGCAAACATTTTTTCCGAATGCAAATGCGAGACCCTTTACACCTCGCATTGCCAAAAATCATAAAAGTAATGAAAATAATGGACAAAATGTTGTTCCCACAAACCTACCAACCCCCCGCTCGACCGCACCGCAGCCGAACTTGCCGCAAACCGGTACCGCACAGCCAACGGCTACGGACAATGCACTGATTTGCTACTATCATCAGAGATTTAGTGATCAGGCGCGTTTGTGCAGAGACGCCTGTGCCTTCGCTTTAAACTGTTAAGCCAGCGCAATGGAGCGACTCTTGTGTCTGGCGAGCCGAACGAGACACGACATGACTGCGTGGAAACTAAAATTCCTAAGTTATCTCCGTCTAGGCTACTGTACGTCGCAGACAAACGAAATAAATGCAATTATTTGATCGACACAGGTGCGGCTGTCAGCGTTTTGCCTCGGTCTTGCGTTAACGGTACCGTGAACGCTGATAGTCTACCTTTGGTCGCAGCAAATAATTCGACTATCACAACATACGGTACAAGTAAACGTATAGTTGACGTCGGACTGAAAAGAGAATACTCATGGACATTTATTGTCGCTGACCTTAAACAACCCATTTTAGTGGCTGATTTCTTAACCCATTACAATCTGCGATACATGAGAGCCGGACTGGCGATACCAGCCACCTTATCTTCAATTAAACATTTATCGCTTAATCGAATAGATAGCACTCGTAACGAGTATACAGAATAACTCAGTCAATTTACGGAACTGACACGTCCTACAACTAAGGGCGAGACAGTAAAGCACGGAATAACGCACAAGGTAGTAGCTAAAGGTCATCCCGTTTTCGCGCGACCACGAAGGCTAGCGCCGGTCAAATTAGTCACTGTGAAACAAGAGTTTGACGAAATGATAAAATTGGGCGTTATCGAGCCGAGCGATAGCGAATGGTCTTCAGCACTACACATGGCTCCTAAAAAAAACGGCGACTGGAGACCATGCGGCGATTACCGCAGTTTAAATGCTCAGACAGTACCAGATAGGTACCCGATTCCCCATATACAGGACTTAGTGAGGGCATATTACCAGATACCAGACTCGTGGTTTGGATTTCGTATTTCATAAGAAACATTTGAAAAATTCTATTCAAACGGTTAACCGAATACGGAATTATGATAGGACCGGACAAAATGTCAATTCTGAACGACTGAACTGAGTTTTTAGGACATTATGTCTGCCCTGAAGGCATCTCCCCTTTCCCACAGCTGTGGATGCGATAGTAAACTTCGTAAAACCAGAGAAACAGAGAGCATTACCCAGATAACTAGGAATGTTAAATTATTACCATCGTTTTATTCCGCATTGCGCGGAGAAATTGACTCCTTTGAACACTTTGTTGACCGAAGCCAACGAGGGCCAAAATAGGCTTTCGCCTAAATATAATTTCGAACTTCATTGGACAGAGAATGCGAACGTAGCATTTACCGAATTGAAGCAAATACTGGCGAACGCAACGTTATTAGTTCACCCGCACCCGTCGGCACCGTTAAATATCACATGTGACGCTAGTGATTTTGCGGTCTGCGGAGTTTTACAACAGTGTATTGATAACTTATGGCAACCCTTATCATCTTTTAGTAAAAAGCTAGCACCAGCAGGGACACGTTACAGTACCTTTGACCGAGAACTTTTGGCAGTTTACGCTACCATTAGACACTTCAGACATAATCTGGAGGGCAGAGAATTTTTCGTCAACACTGACCATAAACCCTTGACTTATGTCATGAATTCTACGACAGAATGCCCATCGTTACGTCAGACCAGGCATTTAAATTTCATAGCAGAATTTACAACCGATATCCAGTACGTGAAAGGCGAAACAAATTTTGTAGCGGACGCTTTGTCGCGACCGACTGTATCAGCTATCGAATGTGACGCGGTGATAAATTACAAAGACCTGAGCGCTGACCGGGCTTTAGACACAGAATTCATACGTTTGAGACACTCAACGTCGTCTAATATAGGGCGTAGCAGACCGTACGTAACCAGCTGTGAAAAAGACCTCGGCCTTTGGCCTCGGCCCTTTTCACAGCTAAGAATGTAGAGCTCCTCGGGTTTTATCCTATACACAAATGTCTGCTCAGAACTTGAAAAAAATGCACCTAGAAGATTCATTATGAAGTTTACAAATAAATTCTTAAGTATGAAGAATTAAAAAAATCAAAGACTGCAACACAAGTAAATGTGCAGAAATCCAAGGTGGCCGCAATGCTAATATGAAAATTATATGTCCGCTCATTACTTTCAAAACAATATATATTAAGTCTACACCTAGGTTGCTAGGTGTGAGGAGTTGAAAAAACTAATATCAGAAACCTAATTTCAACTACTGCATTTACAGCACTCCAGTATATTCATCACCATCTGAGATAAACCGACCAAATTTAGTAGCATTTGAATAGATCTACTAAGAGGGTTTCATTATTGTTCCATTATCAATACATTTTACATTGAATCAAAGCAGAAATACATGTATTTTTGATCAAAGTCATATTGATTTTAATATATAGCTAACACAATAAAAAATATTCAGTCTAAAGCTTAATAAAAAATCACAGATATAGCAAAAAGCAGTTTGGCAAATTAGATGGAAATAAGTAAAGAGTGAACAAACATATCTGACTAGTATCCCTCACACATTTAACTAATAAAAATATCATTAAATCAATAATAGGGCACAGCCCATTATGCTATTAACCTTTGCTTGAATCGATACAATTTATTGTTTATTATTATAAAAAAAATGTATGTTTTGTAATAACAGCATTAACAATTTTAGAATTAGGCTTATATGTACACAAGTACCGCATAGGTTAATCAAGAACGGTAGTAATAATATTAATGGTGATAAGAAGGTTACTTAAAAAGTACTTCAGGCTACGATTGAGAAAAGAAAGCGTAATTCTAACTAGATTACACATTTTACTTGAAAACTTAATGTGACACAATCAGACTAAAATCATAAAAAAATCAGTATTTTTATTGTAGCTCTTTAATATGACTATAATATGTCAATATTCCCATAGACTAGAATCGCGTGAGCTCTTTAAATTCTGTGTTGCCCTTTTGCCAGTTAAGCGAAAAATGAGGACGAAATTTAATTTCGTTCATGCATGTCCAAAAAAAAAAAATATCGGACTAACTGATAAAAGGGGTTTCCGGCAAATTTGCTACTTTGCCTCAGCAGCCCAAAATTTAAAAGACTTTCGCAGTTTATGTCTGATATTTTTTTGATGATTTTAGCCTGATTGTGTCGCTTTAAAATATAAAGTAAAACAAATGCATATCACACACAACAATACTTTGCTATGTCAGTATTCAGGAAACCTAAAGTGAGAAAATTACTTTATGAAATAATAACATCTGACTTGAATGAAATAAAATTGCCATTTTCCACTTGGTGGGAATTGTTTAAATCACAAGTATATTTCGCATCAATGTTGTGTATACAATGGAATGGTGTGAGAATGAAACTAATATTACTAATTAAGTAAAATATGTAAGTTATACTACTTATTTTGACAATCATGTGGCTTCCTCTGATAAAACATAACACATATCTGTCCCCTCGCTTTACAAGAACAGCGTGGGCATGCTCCATTAAAGCCCGTACTGTCCCACATTCTCCAGCTCATGCGCTGAGCGTGTTTGGTAAAAGGATTCAGATAAAAATTAAAAGAATGCATGCATGGGGTCACTCTCAAACGCATGCGCTACAGATCTTAGAAGACAACGAATTGCTTCACCAAATGTATGAAAACGTTGAAGATTGTGAAATTATCTGAATTTTGACATAAAATCCAAAACAATATATGTACATAAATTTGAAATCTTTCACAAATAAATCATGTTGTTTGAGCGATTCCTCTAGGGATGCCGCATATCGCACCACCACCATCACAACCACAGCCACAACTAATACCATGATCACCATTACCAGCACCACCATCACCACCGTCACCATTACCATCAGCACTATCACCACACCACCAACACCATCACCATCACCACAACCAACACCAGCACAACCATGACTACCAACACCATGACCACACCATCACTACCAGCATAATCACCACACCACCATCACCACCCCCACCACAACCAACACCACCACAACCAGCACATCCCCATCAACACCATCCCCACCAAAACCAGAACCAACCGCTGTTCTTGTAAAGCGAGAGAACATAGATGTGCTGTTTCGTCATAAGAAGCAAAAGATTGTCACAATAAGTAGTATAACTTACATAATCTACATAATTATTAATATCAGTTTTATTCTCACACCATTGAATACACAGAACTGATAAGAAATATACTTGTGATTGATATGCAATTCCCAAAGGACAATTTCATTTCATTAGTCTGATGATATTATATCAACAAATGATCAGGCAAGGTTCTCAGTTTATGTTTCTTATATACTGATATAACAAAGTATTTTGTTTTCTTTATGTGCGATATGCGTTCATTTTACTTTGTTATTTCAACTTTTCAAGTAAGATATGTAATCTAGTATGCATTGCTCATTCAATTCTCAATCATAGCCTAATCTACTTTTAAAGTAATCTTCTAATTATTACCATTGTCCTGTCATTTTTTATGCTGGTATTGCAAGAAATATATTAAAAGTTTTTTTTATATACAATGTTGTATCGATTCAAACAGGGTTAATAACATAATGTGCTGTGCAATATGGTTCATGCAGATTTAATTTGGTCCGATACTGGGCTATTTGATCAAGTTGACATTTTTCAGGGCATATCCCCATCTGAAAACGTTTTATAATAATGACCCCCGCTTGGCTTCAATTTGTCGGGTGGGGGATATAAAAACTCACCAGCCCACACAGTGGTTTATTGTTCAAAATTGTGTTATTTGGGTTTATATCATAGTAAATCTATATTATCTCCACTCTCCGTTTTAAAGAGACATGTACCCGATAAGATTTCGGAATATTCATACAATTTCTGACAACCACGAAACAAATTCCATTGGGATTGACCATAAAACCTGCCCGCTGAGTGTCTAGATGAAGGTTCCGATTTTGATCTGTTTTTATTCGAAAGGGTCAACACTGAGAATATTGAATATTGCCTGTGTATTTTGGCAATGTTCACGATGTCCCGCAAATATTTAAAACATATCAACCGGCCGAGTTTAACTGTGTTGACCCTTCCTGTTTTAAAATGTGTGGGCCCTTAGGAAAGTTATTTCCCGATGACGTTGTAATTATAATCCTCCTCCTCAGAATTTATTTCTGCTACTTATTCGCGACCACTAAACGAATTGACTCAAGGTTTATTTTATCTTACTTGTTGTGATGAAATTACTGTTAAATAACACATTTTGAAGGCAAATTCGGTCATAAGTGCCTTAAACGACGTTTTAAATGGAGCTAAGCCCCTACGTGTTAGAGTTGTTGAGCCTGCTACCAGGTAACAATGTGGATTGGCGTCTAAACTTCCCCACCTTGACTAACCCAGTTCATAGACATATGGGCATGGACCTCAATTGGGTTGGGTAGGCCTATCTAATAGCAAACACAGAAATCATGGGAGCCACAAGAGTTTGTGGAGAGTCTGAAGAATTGAGAGGTAGGCCCAATCTTATAGCATATCTGGCATAGTTATTCATATGTTTAATAAGCAGAATAAGATATCGTTTTCTGGAAATTGAAACTTATATCGTAACTGTCAGTGCAACAGCACTCGGCTGCGTCTCATGCTATTACGGCTCTGACCTTTACGATACTCGTTCCAATTTTCAGACAACGATGTATTATTAGCCCTGTATTATTTGATAACAATGCATGCTAAACTCAAACCGACAGTCATCTTCAGAATGGGCATGCGTAGGTCACGTGCATAGGCCTTCAGTATATACAGCAGGCCCACAGGTTCATTGTAATCAGCTGAGTAGCTATAACCTGATTACAAGACTATGGATACTTCTCCAACGAGACACTCACCCAACGCTGTCCTAATGTTGGGCCAGCGTCGCAGACGTTTGCCCAACATTGACTTAACATGTAGAAATGTACAATTTTGCGGGAAAGTCTTCTTGACTAGCAAACACAAAACATTTGTATAACATTTATACAACGCCAATACAACGTCTTCGACGTTGATCTAACATTGCATAAAGTCATACAGATGTTTTGTGTTTACTGAGTGTCAATACAAGCATAGGGTCATCCCGTTTTATGATTTTGCAGTAATACAGTCATTTTTTTTGCAAGCCATGGCCCAGCTTAGAGCCAGGGCTAAGGACCTTGAGCTTTGATGGAATTATTAACTTTTAGATGTAGCTCAAGTATATATTATGAAATTGATATGATTTGAGAACTTGCTCTTAATGCGGATTTGGGTATGAAACGCATATTTATTATTATTATGGAATAGGGCCTTGGCCTACCCACGGGCACTATTGCATTCTGGGGGACCCATGTCCTGCGAATTAAGACAGTTGGCTAGACCTTTAAACATTTACAATAATTTGCTGTACATACGGTGTACCAAAATAGACAGCAATGTAGACGAGTGACACAAAAACAACAAGTTTATGTACACAGTTTATGTACACAGTTTATGTACTTACTGTGACTGATTGACATCTTCATTATAAATCCTGTCACTATAAATCCCTTTTATTATTTCACAATAAATTACATCTATGCCACATTAACGCCCTGAGGGCTATAGCTATACACGTATAATTATTATGATACGTCTAGTAGCTGCTTATGAGGGTCTACTTGAAATATTTCATCTTGATTCACGTGTATTTTAAAAATGAACTTGGGTTTCAGTATGGTTTCGTGGGGAATTTGGACAAAAAAGATATCCGGTACATATTGGCAAATAATATTTTCGAAAAACGTAGAAACTTGAGCAAAATATAAAGACACAAATAACATAATAATAATTTACATAATAAAATGACACTCGTCAACAAGTACCGCCTTATCTGTGTAGTACACATGACTTTAAACATGTTAAAACGTTTATTTTAATGCAAAAACTATTTATCTAATTTGTATTTCGACACTTTTATTAATCTCATTGTAAACAATATCACATGTTCAGTATTGACACTGGGAAATAAATTCCATTCATCAACATGTTCCTATGTCAGGAGCGTGCACAGGGGGGGGGGGTAGAGAAGTCCTGACCCCCGCCCCCCCCCCTGAGCTGCAGATTTTTAAAATTTCCCAGGGATTTTCGGGGAAAGGCCCCCGGAACCCCCATATTTTAGTAAATTATACCTCTTGACACACCCCCCCCCCCCCTTGACGGAAAGCTGCGCACGCTCCTGAATGTCCAGTGTCAGTATGAGACGTGCCACGTCAACAAACACTTAAACATATCTTATATGTGTAAATCCTTATATATTGATGCAATGTATGCTAAAGTTAAGCATCTACAATAATTTGCTGTGTATGTGAGTGGCTTTAAGGACGTGAAGATGTAGGCCTACTGAATATACATTATATGATGTGCCTTCAAATCTGGTGATCAGAATAGCATACTAAAATGGACATGAATGTGGACAAATGACACGAGAACAAAACGTTAACACAATATAAATACTCTCTGTGACTGATTGACCTTTTTATCTGCAAATGTAGTCATCATAAAACCTGTTAATTATTTCACAAAAACAATTATTTTAACACTTCTACCGCTAAGCACGCATATGATCGTTTTTTAACTCTGGCATTAACCGATTCAATCACTGATATTAGGAACGAAATGTGTGTTTAAACATCAAGATTTGTACATGTTTGGTCTCAAATTAAACAAATGTGTGTAATTGTCACTCGCTTGAAGTTGTGGGTCGCGGTAGCGAGACACAACTTGAATTGGGTGAACATTTAAATGAGATAACCTGGTGGATAAAAGGTTAATATGAGGTAATCAGCTCAAATATAGCTACCAGAACTGAACTGAGATATCAAATATCGGGTATCAAAAGAATTAATTATGGTACTAAATATATTTTGCACTCATTCGATGCGAAATTCACAGGAAAAAACAACAAATATGATGTACTGTATATATGGTTTTTTTTTATATCAACATCAAAAATGTTTCCTGGTACTGGAATGACTATTAGGATGTTCACATCCGCGTAATAACAGTCCAGGGCCTATATTGTACTTGCCGCTGCTAAAATTCTATGGTAAACTGCAAGATTCGACATTTATTCAAAAATTCAGCTAACGTGATATTGAAATGACCTTGAAATGACTTTGGTGTCAACTTACAACTATGCCACATTAAGCCCTGGGGCTTAGGCCTATAGCTATGAGCCCAGTTTTATTATCCTGCGTCTAGTGGTTGCTATGAGAGCCTACTTCAAATATTACATCACCATATTCACGAGTACGTTTTTGTGGAAAATTTGGTCAAAACAATAGTTAATATACATATTGATAAATACATAATAAAAGAGCACTCGTATACAAGCACCAACTTATCAATATCAAACTTTTAAAACTTATCGCATAATCTATTTACCTAATTTGTATTTCGACACCTTTATTAATCACATTGTAGACAATCTCACATGTTCAGTATTGACACTGGGATGAAAATCCATTCAACATTTGAAAAAGGTCCAGTGTCTGGTCGTTAGAAATGTCACGTCCACCTACACTTGCATATAGCGTATGTGGTCATGATGATAGTAAGATAAATCATGTTATTATGAAGACACCATACAAGCTAATGTGAAAATTCAATAACTTTCTGTATACTGGAGTAACTTTAAGCATGTGCAAATGTACTGATTACGGTATACATACATCATGTGCCTTTAAATCTGGTGATTAGAATTTCAGACTAAAATAGACCCACAACTTCTAATGGGTAAAAATTACATAGGGCGTATGTAATTTGTATTTATTTTTTTATGCAGAAAACTGATAAATGAGATAAAGAAAAGCTACGTAAAGTTGTTATTTCTTTCAAGAACGACCGAGCTCTAAGTTTTGAAAATGTGTATATCAGCAATTTGTTTTTAATACTATCACCATTTAAATGCGTCCTATGATGTCAGCTTTCATTGCTGGGTAACTGTCATATGTAAGAGGTGTAATCTTCCAGTATCTGGCAGTAACACTCTCAGGAAACCAGAAGGTGAAGGAGTTATCCACGTAGATGACCTGAAGGTTTTTCACCACATAGGCATATGTGATGTCGTCATTTGAGGCTGCTATGTGAGCCGATGTGATACGCAGCGCTTGGTTAGTACATCTGGGGCGAATTAGAACTCCCACCCCTACATAAGGCTGCAACAGATCAAACTTGATCCAAGGATCAGGGTCATCGAGTAGAGGTGACCACGCACAACCAAAAGATGATTCATCGAGGCGAATTTTTGCAGCTGGAAAATCAGCGTTATACTCAGATGATGCAGTGATCTGACTGGACTGGGTAACTTTTGTCAACACCAAGTAGTCAACACCTGACATTATCATCAAGTCAAAGCACCACGATCTAGATAGGCACAGGGATTTCTTCAGGGCCACATCAGTCCCGGACTTCTTATTCCATTCACTATCCCATATCATTTGGTCATTGTAGACGCCGATGGTGCTGTTACAGACACATACAGTCTCTCTTGGTGACAGCTGTAAAGGGACACAGGTCATGGTGGTAGAGCCGTCACTACATGTGGGTGAGCGAGGGCGACATGCTGAACTTGGCAAACTTTCTGCAATCAAATCAACATAATCCTCTGGCGTACTGATATAACATGGTCTTAACAGACCACCAACTACATCTCTACAGGCCGGGTTTTGTTCGTGGAGTATTTTGGTAGAAATAGCCTCTTTGATCTGGGTGATAGACATGACTCCGAAGCACATGTCAGGTATACAGCTGAATATCAGAAATAACGATATAAATTGAGACATCCTGTCATCCATAAACAAGTTGTTCCTTTGCTAAAGCCCAGCCTCAAACTACTGACGACTTAGTGACAGGTGCATTGTTTATTAATAACCAACACTAAAAATCGATCGAGTGTCAGTGCTGGCCATGGGCCTAACAATCAACAACCAACAGACATAATTATGGCTTGTTTACTGGTTGCTGAGTTGTTATAGTTAAATATTCAAATGTGACAGGTTGCGTGGTGGAAAAGACAAACTAGCTGGACATAAAACTGCAACATATATTAACATCGTCGGAGACGATGGCCCAATATGAAACTAGCATAGCGCAATAGCCTTAAAGAAACATCTTTTAATGGTGATGTTCGTGAAGCCACACTGGATGATAATATTCACTCAACGACCTCAAGCACAAACAATCAGGTTCGAATAGTAAAATGAATTATTAGATTGAAAAATGCACATTTGCACTCTTTCACAGGCTGTGACTTCTAGCCCCCATGGTAGACATATTTGTCCTTATTTACCCTGAGGCAAAATATCTGTACAGACACCCATAAAAAAAATGTCATCTGCAAGCTGCCAAATGATTCTAGGGTGGCATGAAGATAACAGAAATTAAAGCAGTATGATGTAGATACATATTATAAAAAAGGTGTTTCCGTCCATACTTGATAATAAAGTGGGATGTAATTCAAAATAAATGGTTGTAAAGTACTAAACAGGAAGGCCGCTGACTTGTAATTTGACAAAATAGGCCTACTAAAGCATGTAATTTTTTTTGTTTATGGTAATAAGGTGATTTTTTAGCCCAGTTGCTTTATTCCTTGTGACATCTAACCCCACTGTACCTTCACACACTGTGACTTTCAGCCCCAGTGTTGTTTTGTTCTTTGTTCGTTTCAAAGGAATTTACCAACATTAGCTGAGACATGTGTCCATGCTTTGCCATTGCCAAACTGGTTCTAATCAGACACATGAAATATATAAAAAAGTCGTTTATACTTTTGGTGACTTTCAGCCCCACCTTCCCCTACACGACGTTGGCCCCTATTTAGAAAAATCGCAAATTTAACCCTTTCAACCCTGAAATACTATTATACAAACCATAAAATTTGAATTTGAATTTGAAATCATCATAAATGGCTCAGTTTGCTGTTTCCGCTTCATTTGAATAGGGCTACGTATCTTATCCCACTGGACACACGACGTTGTTGAGACTTTGCATCAACGTCAGAGACGTTGATTCAACGTCGCAACAACGGCGTGTATTCAGTGGGATGGGTCTACGGCCATTATAAATATCACAATTATTCTAGTGATCGACTTGAGACGTCGGAATCTGACGTCTACAGACGTCAGATTCTGACGTCTAAAGTCGATCACCGCGCTGTAATGGGTAAACAAAGTGTAATACAGTTCAGAATTTGCTTGGAAGCCCGAAGGCAAATGAATAAGGAACAGCAGGGCTACGACATAATAATTGTATCTAGTTAGCATATTATCACGCGCAATAAAAGTTATCATCCAATTTCTGCAATGGTTTTGAAAGAAGTACGAGAGTAGGCCTAGTCTTTATATATGCGCGGCGCAATCAACATGAGAATATGACAGAAAAACTGGCTTGTAAAGGTGACTATGATGGTTTCGGAAATAATCAGTAAAATGAATTTAACATCGATATGCTTATTAAAGGGACATTTTTTTAATTTTCAACCCTTTAACTGCCAAATGTTTGGTTTGAATTTGCGCCCACTTGAATTTACGACTCCCTGACGCGATCCACAAGTTCAAGTGAGTGAAAATTATTCAGATTTTACCAAATGGAGGTCAACGATTTTGTAATATCGTTGATTGATGTGACTATTTGTCTTTAACGTGTTTAAAAACTGGTATTTAAAGTGTTGATCATTTTTTGTTGTAAACCGAATATAAAATTATTCAGATTTGACAAAATGGAGGTCAACGATTTTGAAATATCGTTGATTGATGTGACTATTTGTCTTTAACGTGTTTAAAAACTGGTATTTAAAGTGTTGATCATCTGTTTGTAAACCGAATATAAAAAAAAATCAGATTTGACTAAATGGAGGTCAACGATTTTGAAATATCGTTGATTGATGTGACTATTTGTTCTTTAACGTGTTTAAAAAATGGTATTAATAGTGTTGATCATTTTTTTGTAAACCGGATATAATCGGTACCGGTGGTTAACGGGTTAGCGATGACTTCACTATTAAAGTGATATATTTAACGATAGACTTACGGAATTGTGTGTTTTATTGAAATATGAATGTATTGCATTTATTATCTTACAAATTTACCACGGACCATATAAATCAAGCAATAACCCACATTCCATAATATAAAAGGCAAACCATGTACCGTCACAGGAACACATTCATTTTGTATCTACATGTATTTCAAAAAATGGTTTGCTACTATACACGAGCCATCGAACCAATGTTGGATTGATGGTAGCCCACCGGCGGCGATGTTGGTCCGCTATTGAAACATCCTTGGTTCAACATAATATGGAGTTTACTGTGATATTCTATAACAGGTGTTTTTTATCACCATTTTCAGGGACGGGGAATAGGACACTGAGGTTGCTGACTGTCTCAGTAGTTGTGATGTCATGGCTGAGCCTGATGTCCGTCATATTGCTGTGGCAAACTGGAATACTTTCCAAGCGGCGCTGGAATCCCGTCTCCGAAGAAATAGGAAAATCGAGGCTGCTTTACAGTGCAGTACTCTCAGGAGCGAGAAACGCGGACGAGAACAAAAAATGGCTGATCGACAACAGATACAGTTTAGCCTCCACGCCACTTGAGATGGAGGTGCTGGAGGCGGAAGAAAATACAGCACTGGAGGCAGCGATAAATACAGGTAAAAAGCTGACCATTTTAATGTGGGTTACACCTCCCTGGATTGGAATGAAACAAGACGACAAGATGGCGTACTGTTCCAGGAGGGAGAGATCAGCTTGCGAGTTTGTTAAAGACAGAAAACTGTTCAGCCAGAGCGATGTATTGCTGCTGGACCTGGCAACGCTCGGGGACGTGATTGACACTGAGCTACACAAGATGATTCCCCGAAACCCAAAGACACTGTGGCTGGCTTACGTGATGGAGAGCCCACTCTGGCCCGGGATCAGACACGTGTCCACACAGTTCAACATCACTGCCAGCTACGATCCCAGGTCTACATTGTGGGTGCCATACGGCCGGTGTAAAAGAAGAACGGCACCTTTAATGAACCTACAACAAACTGTAAATTATGCTCAAGGAAAGAGCAGACAGGTGGCCTGGCTTGTTAGTGTATGCACGCGCCCCAGTAAGAGGATGCAGTACGCTAAAGAGCTGTCCAAGTACATCACGGTTGATATAATAGGAGCGTGTGGGAACGACACCATCTGCCCCAGATCAGACAGAAACTATAAGACATGTGACAAAAAACTTAAGTCAACTTATAAGTTTTATCTTTCCTTTGAGAACTCATTTTGTGATTATTATATGACCGAGAAGGTGTTCAGGATGCTTGTCGATGACACGAGGATCATTCCTATAGTGCTAGGAGCCGGCCCTTATAAACGCTATCTGCCACCAGACTCTTACCTTGACGTTCATAACTTCTCCAGTCCTGAACATCTGGCAGCTCACCTACACCACCTAGATAATGACGATGTCGCATATAATCGATATTTCAAGTGGAGAAAGACCTATAAGTGTCATTTATACTCTGACAAACTCGTTCCTTGTGCGATATGCAGGCGTTTAATGGCGATAGATTTTACAAAGCAATACAGCGCTAATCTAGACCAAACTAGAAATAGGGCTAAGGTTTGTAAAGTTGCTAATCATCTGAAGCATATCCCACTGCTGGGAAGAGAGTAACACCACATTGTTCTAATATTTATCAACGTCTTTTATCTTCCACTGGTCTACTAAACTATACACTTTATGTCTATAAGATTTGAGAAATGTCATAGTTACAGTTTACATTTTATATATTATCATTTGTTCGTTTAAATCGTGATGGTAAAAATATAATTTAATGCTATATTAGAATGATCATTCTATAGAATGCATCATAAAAATAAAAGTTTAGTAACATACATTCCATGTACCAAACAATATCAATCAGCAATTAGGTAAAGATATCCATTGAGCTCCATCAGAGTAACATAATCAAATAATTTTTGTGACAGTTTTTGAAACTGCTAAATCTGAGAATGTGAATGCCTTGTGTAATACGGAAAGAAATAAAACATACTTTTCAATTATTCTCGCACTGAAACAATATAATAAGCCTAACCGGTATAGGCCTATATAATATCTAAAAAGGTTATTGCGCCTGAGTTTATGTCCTGTTTAAGGGAAAGAGGGGTATTGTGTGTGGGAAATGGTTGACATTTCTGTGAAACAGACCTTTTGAGAAAGTCAAATATAACGTTTGACATGTTTGAGGTCGCTAGATTTGAAGTAGGTTTACTTGCGTGTTTAAAAAGTGTTTAGAAAAATATATATTCACGATTATATTCGGTATTAGAGCTTGAAGGGTTTTGGTTGAAATAATGTTGGTCCAGAATCGCAGACGGTGGCCCAGCATTACATAAATATAGTGTATCGTGTTATCTGTGAAATAGCTTTTCTGGCGACAGGGGAAAAAAGCGTCACCCGCATAGCAATGTGACAGTGCCAGCAAACACGGCACAATCAACCACTGAAAATTGAGATCATTTATTATAAGTTGATGGTTTATTTTAAATCAACACATACAAGTAATTAACAGATTTATTTTTTAAAAATGTGTCACAAAGTAACCGGTTATAAACATTGTAGGGGGCCTATGCATATTATAATATACACCTAATTCAATCCTAAATATGTTGGCGCAACGTTATCTTCACAGATATAATGTTATTTCGATATCAAATACAATAACATTCAAGATACTTGTTTCAAAGCTGGCAAAACCCATGTAATTAAATAAAAAAAAACATGGCTATATAGTGGACCATAATCACAACCCTTTTCCGGGAAAGAACATAAGACACAAATTGACACAAAAATATGGATATTTATTTATTTTAATTATGTCACGTTTCATTCTGTCATCTTTCATTGGGTGAGTGATCATTTTCCTTAATCTGCAAAAAAAGTAAGATTCAGAACTAGAATGTTGAAACTAAAATATTTGCAATAAAAATTGTATAAATATATGTGATATTCAAGTCTAAAACACTTTTATACCAAATTATCACTTTGGTTCATAGCAATATATTTTTTATTAACTAAATCAATAAAAAAACCTCCCCAGGTCACATTTATCTAGAGCATGGCTACTTCAAATAAAAAATATTAATTTAATAAATACAATAATTCCCCTTTCTTAACCCTTCAAGTCCTCACGATGCATTAAAGCATTATTTTATATCCGTGCAAACTTACCTAATTTTCCTACAACATCAATAAAACAACGCTGGGTTAATGTCTCGTGTTTGATGGGGACAGTATGCATATCTGGCGCTCGAGACATTAAGCCAATGTTCGCATAATGTTGAACCAGTGTCGTAGATGGTGAACCAACACTAAACCAACATTGCCTCAGTGTTTGCTGTGGCGTTTATGACCGGAAATCTCGCCAGGCTCTGATCGTACACATTGCAAAACACCTATAGTCTGGTGGTAGTGGGAATTTTGTAGGAAAAAAGTGAAGAATAATTTCTGATCAGTTCTCATGAATCTGTAAACCCCATAGTATCATCGCAGGCGATGTGTTTCGCTCCACCATTGCTTTATATAATATTTAAATGGCGATTGTGGAGCGTCTACGTCGATTTGTAAGGAACAGGGGCGGCCATGCGGAATATGAAAATTAACCGATTTTTGAACTCAACCAGGTAGAGGATTACCCATCAAACAATGCTCAGAAAAAAATTCTGAAGATCGGATGAACATCGGCGACTGTAGAGCATTTACGTCGTCGTTGAATTGTTGAATAATATTAACAAAATCAACAACAACAATAAACAGCACTAAACAACAAGTCTCCACCATATATATTATATATAGTGGATGGAGACTTAATGTCTACTCTCATACTGATTATGGTAGTAAATCTTAGGGGAGGCGGAGTGCAGTCAGCCTAAAAATGCCTCATTGGGTGCGTCATTGTGTTCATAATATGTTAGCATAATCAGTGATAGTATTATTCAAATAATAGCCATGTAGATGTACCTCTCACAGACGAAATAGTAACACATTTAGGTGTCAGGGAAGGGGAAAAAGCGGTTGCAAAAATGCAAAAAATATAGTTTAAAAAATCAGAAGAATCGAGCATGACAAAACCATATAGAATACCAATAATCCGTAGAATGGGCAAGCCTGCTGCCACATTCAGGGCCCGCATTATTGTACAAGTCACGATATATCGTAGGCTTCTGATTGGTCGAGATGGCCAACAACAACAACAACAACAACAACAACAACAACAACAACAACAACAACAACAACAACAACAACAACAACAACAACAACAACAACAACAACAACAACAACAACAACAACAACAACAACAACAACAACAACAACAACAACAACAACAACAACAACAACAACAACAACAACAACAACAACAACAACAACAACAACAACAACAACAACAACAACAACAACAACAACAACAACAACAACAACAACAACAACAACAACAACAACAACAACAATAATAATAATAATAATAATAATAATAATAATAATAATAATAATAATAATAATAATAATAATAATAATAATAATAATAATAATAATAATAATAATAATAATATCTTTATTCAAAGAGGGTAAACCCAGTGAGCATTTGCCCATCTTCATTGGGGCTCTCAAACATTCAAATATACAAAATACATAAGTAATAAGTAATAATGGCAGTAAAGTAATGCTGTCGTGATTATCGGTGAAATGGTCAAAAAACAGCAAACCAATTTTAGCTCGTCCCCGTTTATTCGAGTGTATGTTTAGTAAGAGATTTCAGACTGCATGGCTCAATTTTACATACGGTAATGGTATACTTGAAACTGTAGCGGTCCACAACTTCGTGTATACAACATCACTCGTGGGCGTATTTATTCAAGTTAATTAATCATACATTTTCACCCACAGCACCTATTAGTTGATGTATAATAAGCAGTATTTGAAACAATAAATATAGGGATTGTAACTTTGAGGGTTAAAATAATAGCTACTTAAATTACTTCCCATGTATTCTTGTTGTTGTCAGTGGTTATAAAACAGCGTGTGGATCTATTAGTGGCACAATGTCTATTGTCTTGGCCGTGGGCGCGAATATAATTAACCCATTAAGCGCAAAGGGCGATTATGATCGTTTTAATGAGCAGGTTAAATCACTGCCATCGGCAATGAAGTCGATGTTTAAACAGCAACATTTTGCAAATTTTAAATTTGGTCTAAAATTAAACCAGAAATGTTCGCAGTGTGTGAAAATGCAAATACTAGAACCTAGCGCATTAAGTCGCAACTAATTACCCAGCAACACAAGACATTGACCAATGTTGGATCAATGTTGGGCCAGCGTCGTAGACGGTGGCCCAACATAGATCAAACATTGGGTCGATTTATTGTCTTTGCTGGGTAATTGCTGTCCTGGTGTCACAATCCCATTGTCAGGTTTTAATTACCGGGAGATTTTCAGATAACAATGTAAACAGGTTCTTCCGGCTTTTGCATCAAGATGTTTGCATAACCATTTTTATGACGCATCAGTGTTTTTCGAGGCAGGTTATAAATAACCAGATTTCGTATCGCCGATTTTTTTTCCATTTGACACCCGGCAAACACGATACATCTACCCAATATTGGACCAATGTTGGGCCAGCGTTGTAAACGGTGAAACAAAATTGGTTCAATATTGGGTGGATGTCTCGTGTTTGCTGGGGTAAATCCTTTATTATTTATTTATATAATTCAAACAATCATGTTAACTCAGATCTGTATTTTTGAACTGATCATATTACATTTTTAGAGGAGTTTTGCAAATAATCATGATCACTGAATTCAATTGAACTCGTGTTTTTTATTCATTTTCTTTGCAATTTTTACTTCTCTGCCCGTTGGGCCCAAAGGGGTATTGTCGCCCCCTTCGTGCGCCGCCGTCTCCGTCTCGTCTCCGCTGCCGCCGCCGCCGGCCGCGTTTTGGCTATAGTACATGGTGCAACTGATTGAATTCAAATTTTATTCATACAAACGTTTAACCCCTCCTGCAATTTTATTACCTAAGGTCAAGGTCTTAGGTCAAGGTTAAAGATTCAAAAAAATATTGTTTACAGATAACTTGAAAAAATAATTATTGGATCTCTCCAATTTTCTATGTGAAGTTACCCATGAGTATAGAAATGACCTGATTAGATTTTCAGCTTTCCACCGATAATTAAAATAGCCGTCACCGGATGACTACCTTTTTTAAATTATTGTATTTCAGAATTCCCTTGAAACCTGGTATTCGGGGTCTACGAGTCCATGATTGGCATTGTCCGTTTTCATGTGCGACCAAAAACGAGGCTACGGCGGGCATCTTGATTTTTTAATAAAAAAATTCCTTTTCAACGCGATAAATTGAAAAATAATTATTGGATTTTTTATATGAAGTTATCCAATAGGCTACATGCTAACTTTAGTGATTTCATGGCGGCCATTTTTAATTTCGCCTAATCATACTAACATGGTGACCTGTTTAGAACATTCTTAAATAGATTTTTGCACCAAATTCGACACTTAAGAATTTCTTATCGTTCATCAAGAAAACATATAGTATACTTTTCTAAAGTGTCATTGATCTAGACAAATTGCGATTTAAATGTAACAATAGCGCCCCCTATCGAACTGTCTTAAATGGATTTTGCAACAATCGCGTCACTTAAGATTTGCACATCTGTAGTCACAGACCCAAAACGAAACTACCGGTATTAGCACAGGTTTGATTGATGTACTTGAAATGTGATAAAAACTACTCGGGATGTAATACAAATCTCTGTTAGCTCCCAGACTAATGAGTATGGAGAGCTGGCTACTACATTTGTTTCGACTTATTTTTTTGGAATTTCCTTGAAACATGGATTCCATTTTATTAGCCGATCAAAATAATTGTTACAGGGAATGCAAATGTTGGTCCAACATTGTATAAATGTTATACAAATATAGGGTTTTTTTACTGACAATAACAATGATGTTTATTCAATGATGTTTATTCTCTCCAATAGAGACGAAAGAGCCATGCGGAAAACATGTTATTATACAGTAGTAGTAGTAAATCATTGCTTTACGTCACTTTTCGGCACAAAAGGTCTTTTAAGTGACATTGTAATACGATAAAAACGCTGTAGTCAATTGATGAGATGAAATGATGTACAGATGATGATGTGAGGGTGGGGGGTGATAGGACATGGTGGGTTATTGAGAGCGTGTTCCTTCGCTCGCCCGATAAGGGGTTCTGGGCATGTCTAGGCGATCTACCCCCAGGCATGCCCAGACGGCTGGCGACTTGGGTTTCGCTGTGCAATATAATGCTGAAACTCCGTGGCATTTCGCGCAGCTCCGCTATCCGCGGGTCGGATAGTCACCAGAGTAACAATAGGAAGGATAACTCCCTCTGGGTAACTCCATTAATCCCACGTGAAGATCTAATGTCAAACACGTTATTGCCGGTTATTTAAGGCTACCACAGCCTACACCAGCGCCAGTATTGATGCGAGAGCTGCATTATCACCTCAGTTGAGCGGAGGAGCCAGGGTACGCCACTGTGTTATTATACAATAGTTACATAATAAATATTCATTTTATACACGGAGATACAAACAATATTGACCCTGGCCTAATAAATAGACTTAAAGCTGTATATATATCGGTTTAGAAATAGGTGGAAATATAATATAACAACTCCCAGTAATGTAATACAAAATAACAACTCCCAGTAGATTTAAATATTCACATTACATATCCATATTGAGATACTGAGGCTTAAATGTCCTGTGGCAGCATAGTGTCGCTTCACCTCAGTACTGCTCACGCTAGCTGCAGATCGAGGTTCTGTACACAATGCTTTCACATAAGGACTTTTCCAGAAAAAATATATTACAGCAAAGTAGTATTTAAAAATGTACACAATCGTGATGCTTATACAGTATTAAATTCATGACTAAACTCATTGAAAATAATTATTTATTTATACAAAGAGATACAAACAATATTGACCCTGGCCTAATAAAGGCATGGGACACAAAGTTAAAATATGATATAACAACTCCCAGTAATGTAAAACAAAATTACAACTCCCAGTAGATTTAAATATTCTTATTACATATTATATATATATCCATATTGAGATATACATTATTCAATAAGTTGGTACTGTGACAGCATAGTGTCGCCTCACCTCAATCGATACTGCGCACGCTGGCTGCAGACCGATGCTGTCACATAAAAAACTTTTCTAGAAAAATATATTACAACAAAGTAGTATTTAAATGTACACAACCGTGATGTTTATACTATATTAAATTAATGACTAAATTTATTGAAAATAACCTTTATAAATTTACAGACATTTCCTAGTACTTGCGCGTCTTGCGAATTCAGGAGAGCATTAAACGATAACATTGATGGGTTATTGTAGAATTTTGACGCTAGAAGTTCAAGTCTATGGCGTCTAAAAACACTACACCCAAATAGATAATGGAACTCATCAGCAATGGTGTTACTGTTACATTTTGTACATATTCTTAATCCCCTTGGTACATTGCTATGGCTCCCAGTTTCGAATGGAAGTTTGTGGTTTCTACATATAAATGTTGTAAGTACAATTCTATGACTATAAATACCTGAATAATTTTCGTATTCGAAGTTCATTTTAAACATCCGATAATTGAGGCATTTCGAACTGTCAAATACTTCTGATGCCAAATTCTGTCTGAATTGATATTTTGATCTTATCTGTATCTGGTCAAATTACTTGTAAAAAAAGGCGGGTTCATTCATCTTAAACAATAAAGAATAAAATATGTTGCTCAACTTGCAATCAGTGCCATTCACCAGCTTAGCCCAAAAGTTCAATAAATAACATTTGGCTTGTATCAGGAATATATAATAAATTGTAGTTAGTCCACTATTTTACAAGATTCAAAACCCCATACTTCGCAGTCATATAAAATAACTGGAAAAACAGAGAAAAAAAGAAAAAGACCAGTGGTGACACACAGCCTGCTCATGGCTCTTATATTCCCACCAACTCTAACAGGAAGGTCATGCGTCAGATGGGCAGTGAATCATCCGAACGTCGACCCTTTAGATCAAATTCACAGAATCAGGAGAGACACAACATGAAACAATCTCACGCCAGCCGTAAATGTTACAAATGTGGTGAGAGTCACAACAACTCTGATTGTATTCACCACAGCGCGCGCGCCTGACATATGACTTGCCTAATACGTGTCGCAACACTCAAACTAATTTAACTTATCTTAACGCTCGCAGTTTAAAGTCGGTTACATCTGATGTGAATAAAATTAGAGTCGTTAACGCTCAACTTTGAACTAGTTGACAGTGACATTTTTCGAATAACAGAGGCCTGGTTAAATTCTAAAGTTTTGGATAGTGAATTATTTTCTGATCAATATACTGTTTATCGTAAGGATAGAGAAGGGACAATACAAAACAAGAGAGGTGGTGGCATTTTAAAGGTATTCAAAAAAGATATTTTATCTCGCCGTCGCGCTTATTTAGAGCATGACTGTGAAATAATGGTACCGGTACGTGCTTTGCAAGCCAGCATTGCTAAGAAAACAGCTCTTTGTTACAGACCTCCGTCTTTTGATAATGAGTTTTCTGTACCGCCATGAATAATACCCTACAAGCTGTTCATCTCGAATATGATAATGTGTGTGTTTCCGGTGATTTCAATTTCCCATCCATTGATTGGATTGGTGATGAAAACACGCCAAACTTAAGCTCACGCGGTAGTGTTTTACTTAAAGATATAATGTCAGAATTGGGCCCCTCACAAATTAACGATGTAATATATAATTCTGCAGGTAATATTCTCGATCCCATTTTTACGAATATTCCAGAAATGATAACTACTGTTTTTTGAATTTTCGACTGATCACGCTGTGCTAAAATTAGCAATTTTTATTCCAAAGACACAAAACACAAAAAAACGGTTTGTTTGCAATTACAAAGCAGCTCAGAGGATCGAGCTGAGAGCTAAGATTGTTAATGCAAATCTTTGTAGAGTGATTGAGAATGTTGCTTATGTGAACGCGGCTTGGAACGATTGGCTTGATCTAATTAAGCAGTTGATCTGTTTATGTCTGCCACAATTCCCGTGGCACACTCGTGGGTTGATAGCGAAATGCGTCACCTTAATCACATCAAAATGACAGCATGGCGTCGAACTAAGCGTTCTGCCAAATGTAGTGGCTGGAACAAGTTCAAAAAATTACGAAAACAACTTAAAAAGAGACTGAAGCATAAATATCAAGTCAAAACCAACCCGAAAAACATTCTGGTCTTTTTTATTACTGAACCAGCAGCCAAAGCAAATTTATTCAACAATTATGTTCCCTCTGTTTTTGCAAAAGATCAGTCTCCAGCTCGCTGCAATGCAAACAATGTGAGACCAGCGGAAATAAATTTATCATCTATCGAGTTTCATTATTGGGAAGTTCAAAAAATATTATCCGGATTAGATGCTAACAAAGCATAAGTTCCACATAACCTTTCTTCACGTATTCTGAAAGAATGTGCAAACGTTCTAGCTCCATCATTAACCTTGCTTTTTAAAAAGAGTTTTGCGTCTGGTCACATACTAACCCAGTGGAAACAAGCAAATGGTGTACCAGCTCACAAGAAGGGAAACAAATCACAAGTTTCAAACTACAGAGCAATCTCACTAGGCTTTTATTCCTATTATCTAAGGTTATGGAGATATATATTTACTTGAGTGTTTATAATATTGTTGAACCGCTATAAATACTCACCAACATGGCTTTATGACCGGCAAATCGTGTACCACACAACTCCTATCCGCTTATGATACAGTTGGTAAGTCCTCTTAGATAAGAGTAACAAACTGATATGATATTATTTTATTTTTCAAAAGCGTTTGACTCGGCTAATCACAACCTGCTCATTCATAAATTACAAAAAATTGGATTTTCTGGTAAATTGTTAGGTTGGATTACCGATCACTTAAAAGACCGGTCCCAAAGAGTGGTACTTGATGGTTCCACATCTGAGTGGGTGGCTGTTACATCTGGTGTACCACAGGAATCAATACTTGGTCCATTATTATTTTTACACTTCATAAATGATATGCCAGATTGTATAGAACATTAAATATTTTCTTTGTTAGCAGATGATGCAAAATGTTTCCGGAAAATTAATATTATTGAAGAATGTGAGCAACTGCAGCGTGATTTAAATAGCCTTTATGAATGGAGTCAAGTTTGGAAGTTAATTTGTTATGTGCTTAAGTGTAAAGTACTTTCATTTACAAGAAATGTTACCCCTGTTGTATTTAAATATCATCTTAACGGAACTGTATTAGAACATAGATCATGCTATAATGACCCGAGAGTCACAGTTGAAAAGAGTTTAGTATTCAACAATCATGTTTATAATGTAATCAACAAAAGTAACAGAGTCAATGGTATAATTAGACGCTCACTAGGTTATAGAGCTGTATGAATTAAATTTTACAAAGCTTTAATACATCCCATTATTGAATATTCTGCTCCAGTCTGGTTTCTGTTCACCAAAATTCAAATAGAGTCTATTGAACGAATTCAGAGAAATTTTACCAGATATGCCTTTCATTAACCAACTATAGATTATAAGGAACGCTGTGAGCTCTTACATATCTTACCATTGTCTTTTCGCAGAGATGATGGACATCAAGCCTCTTTTTAAATGACTATTTGTGTCCGATTTTTCTAAAAGTGTTGCATCATTATTGAGTTACTACGAACCTGACAGAAGACTACGGTCAAGTCAGAACGGATCACTCTTTTATCCAAGACAAGTCAAAACTGAGACGTTAAAACATTTCTATTCTAATCAAGCAGTTAGCATTTGGAATAGTTTACGATAGGACTTGCGCCAGGTGCAAAACAGCTTTGTACGTCAATTGAATAGTTTTTATTATTTAAAGTGTGAGGTCGGTTTTAACTGTGATAATGTTTGTACTTGGACAAGCAACTATGGATGTCAGGCGTGCGTGTGATATTAGAATCATAATCAACATGTTTCAATACCATATTCTGTTAGAAAGCGTTCTACTATTTCAATATGCATGGCGTACTACACAACATATTTTGATGGGGGAAATATTTTCGCCATGCTTTCTACATGTTCTGAGAATGAGGGATGTTTTCTCATTTGTGTTGGCAGCCGAGGAGCGTACTAGCCCGTCTAATATTCTTATAGAATAGGTTAAATTATAATTTTCGAACAGATATTCCTAGCAGGCGCGAGGATAATTCCAGGTGTTGGGTGGGTGCCTGACTTGGCCAGCAATTGGCCGACACTGGGTTGATGTCTCTTTTCAGCTGGGGACACGTGTATTTATCTTGTTTTAATACATACTTCAACACTTTGCATGTCTTTATAAGTGTTCTACTTGTATTTATTCTAAAGGTTTCTACGCTTTCCAGAGTGTCTTTTTTGCTACTTTTTATCATAATATGTAGCTATTTTATCTCTGGTTTTGGCGCGGGAAACATATATTTTCAATAATTTGTAAATACAAATTATCTTGTATATACAATTTTATCCTTGATGTTAAACATAGTAAGGGTGCTGGTCACCTGTATTTGACATCCATGTACACAATTTCACTTTCAATTGCATAATTGTACAGTATTGCTGTGTATATTTGTGTATATAAAGCCTAATAAATAAATAAATAAATAAATAATCAACCTTGTCAAATAAATGGAGTTGCAAGTCAAGAGGTAATTGCAAGCTACGTGCAGTAAGGAAAACATCGCCTTTAAACCTTTATCATATAAACTCTCTATAGGCTTAGAAAAATTGCCATTATAGTTAAAAAATATTCTCAGATAATTATATTCGAACACAACTTCTATTCTCGAGTTTCAAAATATTAAATCAGGTAAGTTTCTTATTTTTCCACAGGAAAATATCATAAAATTTGTTTTCATCAAATTTATTTTAAGCTTCCACTCTTGACAGTATTCGTGTAAGGTATTTAACGATCTTTGCATTTCACCCTTGGATTCGGCTAATTAACAACTGTATCATCTGCATACATTATTATATAAAGTTTTAAATAATATAACAGTTTCTCATGAAATATAAATTCTGATGCAAGTGCAGGCATTAGCTTCAATCCATCACAATGTTCGAAAAGAAATGCATTTAGATGTGATAAATATATAGCAAATAGAAGAGGTGATAGGATATCACCCTGTCTAACTCCGATTTAACAAGGAAATGTATTCAGTTCACCATTAACAAAACACTAGATTTATCCTTAGCATACAAATTTGAACTACCGTTACATTGAATATTCTACAAGATATATTATTATTTAAAAGCTTACGCCAGAGCTATTATCTGTCTACTTTGTCAAATGTTTTCTCGTAGTCAACAAAGCATGCATACAATCTTTTTTTGTTTGATAAATATATGTCAATAACTGTTTTTAATACGAACAATTGATCTAATGTAGAATGATCTTTCTTAATGCCTGCTTGTAATTCTGGTCCAATAACGTTTTATCTGTCCAAAAATTCCTTCAACCAATGATTAATAGCTCGCGTAAATAGTTTACATAAACAACTCAAAATTGTTATGCCCCTATAATTATTTACATCATTTTCCTTTACCTTTGTATAATGGAACAATAAAACCTTACACCAATCATCGAGCACCATACCAGTCTGTAAAATTAAATCAAACAACTCAACATATACAGTTCAAAACATTTTTGCGATGAGTTTTTTTAAGAAATTCTCCACCACTTTTACCATTTTTAAGAAATTCTCCACCACTTTTACCATTTTTCAATTTGCCAATGAGTCTGTGAATTTCTTCTTCGGGGAAAGGTTTATCCGATTTTCAGGGTTGTTATTATTGTCATGATTCAGTTGCTTAAAGTGATCTTTCAAAATCTATATGTGATCTCCCTTAGGTTTGTGCAATCAATAATTTGCCAATATTCTTTAGCATTATTGGATTTTAAATGTTTTTTGGCCGATGCTTTGTGATATTGTCTAAAGGATGAGCTTACTGTTTATATTTTCTGCTGGCGTTTCTCAATTCCAAAAGATCATCATCCGATTTTTTTTGTCTATTATTATTTTTACATTTTATCGTATATTTTTTCAAATTTTCACAATTAGTGTTATACCATGCTTTATGTGGCTGCTTATACGTCTTCTTGTTCTATTTAAATTGTTATTTACCATAAATTGTTATTTACCATAATACCAACTTTTCCTGCTGTAGTTTTTAAAAGCTTCCTAACTTCGGATACTAACTCGTTTATCATATGTTGTGTTTCATTTATATTATTTATATTGGCGTTATCCGGGAATTCCACTAAAGTGTTATTTATATCTGACATCATGTCATCGATGTTTTATTTTCCTAATGTTTCTGTAAACCGCGTAGTTAGTTCTGGATTCCATTTAGGTCTAAAAATATTTTTTTCCACGTTTGCTGTCTCAGGAGTATTATCTTCCAACTCAAAAGTTGTGTAACTTACTAAGCTCAGGTGTAGTGGACAGTGTATATCTGACAACATTTCGTGGAAACAGGCGCAAGCAGAGGAAATGGCGTAAATCGGCAAGCAATGACGGAAATTGATCAAATCCTTTGTCATCCACGTGTGACGTTGCCTCGGAAAGACGTCATAACCCCTTCAGCGCGGGGACCATCTTTCTACGTCAGAATCTGACGTCTGTAGACATCAGATTCTGACGTAGAAAAACGGTCCCCGGGCTGAAAGAATTAAAATATTTCTATATATACACAAATATATCAGTGTAGTAAGGGTTAAGCCTACTATCTTGTCGTGTAAATTTAGGGACGTATATATCATCAGTCCAACGTTAGTTCATTGCATAAGATGCGTTTGTAGGACAGCGCATTAACATTAAAATACTGATGTAAATAATAATTAACTAACCACAAAAAAACAATAGTTGACCAAATCTGTGAAAAACAAAATGCGTGCATGGCACGTTTATACTATTTAACATATTTTTCAACATTCATGTAGTTTAACTTTTCGAAAATGATCTATACAATCTCGCTGTGGTATCAAATATTATGACCCGAGCAGGTCTGTTATCCTATATTATTCTTCTGACTAGATTACCTCTTGGTGCAGGTATTAGTTATTAACTGCATATGCCAGCGGGTTTATTTTGTAAACATGGAGTGTAGAGCAGTTTTTTCCTATTGTGGATGGGCTACTAAAACAAGGATAAACATGATAAAGTATCAGGCCGACGCAATCGATGTGGTTAAAAAACATACGAGAGGTTTGTGCAACTTGACGTTAGCAACATGTTCATTTATCTATTACATTTCTTATATACTTAAAATTTCTCCCCATTTCCATTCACATTGAGTTGAGAATTGCGGCTGCAGTTCCCACCTCCAGATGAACGAAGACGATACTGATTTTATACAAATCCTGCATCTGGGGGCAGTGTCACCTCATTCATCTCACCATCCCCAGGAGGTTATCCTCGCCCAGTTTAGCCTATTTGTACACAAATGGCCTAAAACCCCATTTATTTCATATCTGAACCCTTTGATCCAAGTTGACACATATTCAGTGTCCTGAGAATAATTAATGCTCGTATTTCTATAGTTTACCTATTTCAGTGCGGGGACCGACTGTAGACGTCAGAATCTGACGTCTAAAGTCGATACCCGCAATGAAAGAACTAATAATGACGTAGATATTAAAATGAAGCAGAAAGAGCTAACTAAAAAATTATGACGATTTCAAATTAAAACAATCCCTTTGTTTTCTTGGTTTATATAAAAATATTTCAGTGCTTTAACCCTTTAACCGCCAAATTATTTTATCTGAATTTTCACCCACTTGAAATTGTGTCTCGCTGACGCGATCCACAACTTCAAGTGAGAGAAAATTATTCAGATTTGACAAAATGGAGGTCAGCTGTTTTCAAATATTGATGATTGATGTCATATTTTATTTTTTTAACATGTTTAAAATGTGGTACTTAATGTGCTAATAAAAAATGAGAACCCGAATATATGCGACACCGGCGGTTAAAGGGTTAAGGGTTACAGCGCGGGAATCAACTTTAGATGACAGAATCAGACGTCTGTAGACGTCAGATTCCGTCGGATCCCCGCACTGTAAAAGTAAAAATATTTATAATTGTCATAGACTCATAACATAGGTATTCAAATGAATCGGAAAGAGCTAGCTAAGACATTTGTGATGATAATTTAAATCGAAAAAACTCCTTTGGTCTCCATGGTTTATACACAAATATTTCAGCGCTCCGAGGGTTAATCAAAACTGTCACAACAAGAAGAATATCATTTTTTATTCACACCAAAAAACGAAAAGAATCATCATTTGTATAAAACACACACTCATTTATTATTAAGAAAAGAATATATCTATATCACAGGCTTGTATGATCACTAAAAATGTAGGACTGAAAACTCTGAACATGGAGATAGTAGAGGAGCTGCCAAATTTTGTAAACGCAACAGTGAAGAAATTTATTGGCCTACTATTTTAATCTTTTTACAGCCTGGGCTTAAAATCGGTTGATCTGAGTCGTAGACACGTGATTGGTGGAGATCGTCATCTCGACCAATCATATACTTTTAACAGTATAAGATCTAGCTAGGTGTTCCTTTTTTGAAATACCGGCACAGCACTGAGGGATACACATCAAACACGAAACATCTGTATAACATTTGTACAATGTTGGACCAACGTCGAAGACGTTGGGCCGCCGTTGTACAAATGTTATACAAATGTTTTGTATTTGCTGGGATATCCCGGTAGCGAAGCCACTTGATGAACAAAATATAGCAGAGAGAATAATATTATCATATTATATAAAACGCATCACCAAACCTCCATTGACCCCTCAGTGAGGGTGAGTTTTAAATTTGTTTTATTACCCGATCAAATCACTGCTATTTGGGAATAAAATGACTGTTCAAATATCAATATTAGTAATTTTCAATTAACTAATTAACCTAAATCAACAGTCAGGTGAAACTGTCACCCACTTAGCGCTTTAGGGGCTAATTGTTATTATAACGTAGTCTTTACACCATAGACAACACTGCACATGCCAAACCATGGAACAGTTTGGAGCACTGTACAATCAAGCACAACGACAATAAAAAACATATCCGGTGAGAACAATCAAGAAGTACAATGACAGAAGTACAATATTATTCCTTTAGTAGCGTGCTAACCACCGGTCTTTATATTAGCATTTGCAATTTTTTAATAGATGAACCATTTTCATTGGCGGATCCAAGGGGGGGGGGGTTAACCCCCCCCCCCCCCTCTCAGAAAAAAATCATCACCTTATTAGGGTTTTCCTTATGATTTGGTCATATACTGAGTAAGAAACAGTGCCCAATATGCCTTAAATTACAGTGAAATATTTTTTGTCAAATTTTAACTCCCCCCCCCCCCCCTCACTGAACAGCTAGATCCGCCCCTGATTTTAACGTTCCTCTTCTGCATCATGCTGTATCACAGCCCTCCAGCCAGCGTGGAGCTGTTCACTGAGTAATTTTGCCAGCTCTTTGTACTGTGAGTTGTCAGCGTAGTTCACGTTTTCCTGGGGATCCTTCACGTGGTCGTACAGCTCCACCCCGTGAAGATCATCCCAGATGGGCTTGCCTATCTTCCTATCAAACCCCACCCATTCCGTGTAGCGATACTTGTCTGTTCTCATGCTGCACCCCATGAACCTCTCCCTTGGGTATTGAGAGAATACATTATTCTTCCAGTGAAGCGCCGAGCCTTTGATGAGAGGTATGAGACTTTGACCTTCGCGACACAGAAGCACATGGGTTGAGTTCTCTGGGCAGATGGGCATAGGAGGTAGACCTGCAGCCTCCACCAATGTTGGAAACAGATCCACAAACTCAGTGAGTTTCTCTGTCACCAAGCCGTCGTCAGTTATACCTGGGATCTTCACCATCATAGGGGCGTGGGTCGCCAGCTCAAAGTTAGTCTGCTTGCACCATTCCGCGTGCTCACCAAGCTGGTAGCCATGGTCTCCCCAGAAAGACACGATGGTGTTGTCGGCCAAACCGAGATTGTCAAGCTCTGCTAGAACTGTTCCAGCCATGGCATCGCTGTAGGTGAGGGCGCTGTAGTATGCCCTTCTTAGATGAAGCACCACCTCATCTGGCATTGTACTGTTGATCTTACCGCTGGCGTGTATATCCTTATATTCTCTCAAACCATCATAATCATACCAAGCCAGTGGAGGCATGTCCTTCGGAACGTAAGGATTATCGGGTAGTTTAATACCTTCTGCAGGATACAGGTCCAGGTATTTTTCTGGGAATATGAAAGGTAAATGAGGCCTTCTGAATCCAACAGCAAGAAAGAATGGTTTCTCGTCACCTTTCGATGCCAGGTCACGTAATGTTTCAATGGCGTGTTCTGCCAGTTGAGTGTCTCCAAGAGGATATTGTTGTTCCACATCTGGGGGAACAGCCATCCAGCTGATATTCTTGGTGTTCCATCGATCGTAATTCGGGGGGTGGTAGTAGGGACGAGACCAGGAGATCGGGTCGTCGTGACCTGACGGTGGACCAGGGTGAAAAACTTTACCCATTCCGATGGATGTGTAGCCGTTTTCCTTAAAATACTGCGGCAGGGTGGTGAAATTACCTCCTGTTTTTCTGAAGTATGGTCCTATCTCCCAGATCCTGGTGGTGTCAGGTCTCCTACCCGTCAGGAGAGAGGTTCTACTGGGAGAGCACAGCGCCTCCTGAACGTATGCCCTCTTCAAGAGGAGACTCTTAGAAGCCAGGTAATCCAGGTTAGGAGTGATTGCTCGCGGATACACGGGAACCGGGAAGTCATGGCCGTAATAACAGCCCAGCTGGGGCCTCATGTCGTCAGCCACAAGGAACAGGACATTAGGTCGTGAGCACTCACAGTAGACGAGCGAAGCCACGAAAACATACAATCCATAACAGAGCTTCATGATTCCTGGTTTCATACAAATGTTGTAGATCCAGAGACTTTTCACACGCATTCAGCTCTCAGTTGTGGCTTCAATCAATTCATACACTATAATATTCACCAGACCATATACATGATATAGGAACACAAACTACAATTATATATAGTTCCTATATCAGCACGTGACTTGGGGGGCATAGATAAAGTTTGCAGATAATACACGTAAACAACTGCTTTGTAAGCACGGTAACTTGGCACAGCTTGGTTCAACGTTAAACCATTGTTGGTTTAATATTCAGACCCTTGCAACTCCGTGTTTGCGTAGCAGCAAAACATCATTATAGATCGCTTCCAGTGGTGATAGTACACACATCATGTGAGTCGTGCCCACTCCAGGTCAATACTGTCAAATGCAAAGCCAAACGGCAGTAGCTGTTTACTTTACAATTGAGCAGCTACTGCTTTTTGACTTAACAGAGCACATAGTGTATTGATGTATCCCCATGATAAGCAGCTAGCGGCAGAACATGCCGTGCACGGGCCACCATGCTTCGATGACCACGCTTTCTCACTGTATGATGTGCCAAAGCAAAATATAAGCCTATAAATAGACTTAAGTAGTCACTGTGCCCTTGTCGTGAACTATAAATTTTCACATTATTTTCTATATCATATGCACAAAGGTGTCACACAATGGGTCAGTCAATTACGGCTGACGTGACCAAGCGAATTCCCCGAGAGGAGGGGGGTGGGGGGGGGGTGGTCACTCACTGGGTTTAGTGTATTAGGACTTTGAAGCCCACAATGGTACTTTTAGCCAATTTCTGTATATTAAAAGGGTGCTTTAATATAATTATGTACTGTATATTCAAGGGCCAATAAAATACCCCAGCTGAAAAAGCAAGGGTTCAGTAATACCAGACATGCGTAATACAGGGGGGATACAGGGGCGGATCCAGGATTTAAAAAAGGAGGGGGCGCAGAGGCTTCGGCGGCTCGCCCCCAGGATTTTTTTGGTCAATTTAGGAGACTTTTTAAAGAAATTGGCGCAAAAAGGGGTGGGCGTGCGCCCCCTGCCCCTCCCCCCCTCTGGATCCGCGCCTGTATGTATTATGCATTTCAGGTATTACACATGTCTGGACGATATAAAGTCGATTGAAATAAAATAAACTGTTTTGTTCCAAGCTTAACACTAGAGTCTCACCAGAAAACCTATATGTAAGGCGGTTTGGGCCCCAAAATCGGATATTTGATGGTCTGTTTTCGATCACAACTGTCTATTCAAGAGCATCAAGTCGGCAAACCCCCATCCAAATTTTGGCCAAGTACAATCACCCCGCCGAGCTCAGAGGAGCCCAAATCCTTAGCATTATGAAGTGTCATAATCCAGGACAAAGCAAATTCGTCAAGAGGGAGCAATACACCAACGAGGAGGCAGGGTGGGAGAGCCAGATCGAAAAGATGATATTTAATACATTCTATAATGCTAAAATTGCCTGGGCATTTTGTACGGGCACAGGTAGAGAATTCCACAGGGTTGAGCCCACTGTAGAGAAAAACTTGAACCCAGTCTTAGTGTGAGAAACAAAAATCTATTTGAATTTGTCGAGCGAAGATGTTTTGAATATTTCGGCCTCGAGATTAAGTCAGCGAGAATCTGAAAGTTGTAGTGCTTACTTTAAAAATAATGTGACATTTGACTGGAAGCCGCCGACGACTAAATCACGGGGCCTTAGATAGCCTACTACTCCAGCAAGGCGGTTTTCAACTCGTAATTCGGTGAATTTCTTCACTGGGTTGTTGTGAAAGAGGGAATTAAAAAAATCGAATTTGCATTGACCAGTGCCACCCGCGTCAGTTTGGTTGACAATAGCTAAAGACAAGACTTGCATGTTTGCGATGTGGTTTCGAAAGCTCAGGTTACCGTCAAATATCACACCACTTGGGAGGATATACGCCACAAAAAAATTTAAACTGGCTAAGGGAGATACAACTCTTAAGGAATGTTTTGCCAGTGTCGAGGACGGTAGCCCAGCATTAAAACATCATTTTCTGGTGATAATGTGACCCAAAGGATGAAACTATTTTAAACAAGGAGAACAGAAAAAAAATACAGACAAAATGTAAAACATTTGCTATTTACTTATATACATGAACAATACATACAGGGTAACAAACAGTGCTTCTTAATAAATTGTTAGTATGTACATATTTTTGAGGCATACATTCAAAACAACTATCAGTACAAGAATATATCACTCAAGTAATGACTGATCATTCTCCTGTGAAAAAGGAAACAGCAGTAATTACTTACTGTCAAGTAAGCAGTTACCGCTGTTTGCTTTCCTACTATTGCAACCACCTTCCCCAACATTCAAAAACTGAGTTATTCGGAGGCTATGCCGCTTAGTAATAAATGTTTGTGATCTTCGAGGAATAAAATAATAATAATAAAATTGTACCATATCAAGACTTCACTTTTTTGGTCCATCATTTTGACTAACTTTTAGTTGTGTGTCACTAATGTGACCCACAGCTACAAAAGTTTCAAAATGAATGAAAAGTTAACCTTGATAATTAGCAGGTTACACTCTTTGAATATTGTCTTTATTCAGATATAACATTTTATTCTTGTTTTTCTTTTCTAGTTTACTTATTCTTCCATTCAACTACAGATATAACAACTGCCCCATAGCAGATAAATAAATGTTCCACATTATTCATGCTAATAAATATTTGTGTGACTGAATACACTGAATAAACAATATCTGTTACAAAAGCTATGATTGTATGGAAATAATAGTTCGGAATAAACATTCATGAAGGCATTCTGAAATTATATAGTCAAAGGAAAAGATAATGCAGTGTTGCTCAGAGTTTATCAAAAATACATTGCAATTGAAAATTAACCAGTTTCAACTTTGATGTATCAAATAGAAAAAATCTCAGTTTGATTGATTGTAGTACATCATAGTACAATCAAAACTATCAGTGCAGCTTAACCCTTGTGCTGCTGAATTGTTTGCATCTAGTTTTCATTCATTTGAAGCTGGAATTGCTAACGCAATTTCCAGCTTCAAATAATGAAAAACAGTTATATACCAAATTCAATTATTTGATTACCTGAACAACTATCACAACTTATTTTTTCGGTGGCATTTCATTTGGTTCGAAACTAGCTTCAACCTGTGTATATGGCGGCAGTTCCATGATATAATTTCCAGGATAATTCTCGTAACATAATAACTTCATGCATGATTACCTGTATACTGTCACAGCTGAAACTACCAAATGCACTCACTCTGCAAATTATGTGATTGGAAAAGTCTGATTAACCCCAGAATCTGACGTCTGTAGACGTCAGATTCTGACGACTAAAGTCGATCTCCGCACTGTAAAAGTACAAATATTTCTAATGGTCGTAGAACCATAACATAGGTATTCAAATGAACCAGAAAGAGCTAACTAAGACATTTATGATGATTTCAAATTGAAAAAAAAAACCTTTGGTTTTCATGATTTTCATAAAAAAATTCAGTGCTTCAAGGGTGAAGTTTTATTTTGTAGCTACTAGGAAATAACATTTTGGCCGACTGTTAATCCTCGAGGCGTAAATCATCAAATATTTCACATAGTTGCGTCTGCCTACCGCAATCCACATCTACACGGCGGTGAAAAAATACTCAGATCAAAATACAAGCAGATGTCTTCTTCCCAAATTAGATAATTTAATGTGCAAAATATATTGAAGTACCCCTAAAAAGGTTCAATTAAGCACTGCACTTTTAAGGGTTGAATTAGAAAGGAGCGGCAAAAGCTGGATAATGTAAGTATCCCGGAGACAATACACATGATAATCGATATGAGTATTAGCGAGCACTGCATTTCACTTTCTAGTTTCTCACATTCTAAACTGAAAACAGAGCATATGATATCAACAACAGTCTTACAAAACAATATGCAAAAGTTACCATATTAATAGAATGACAAAAAATCGAATTTATGCAGATTCATATATAAATACTTTGTTGGTTGAACATAAAAAAGACTAATCTCTCAACATGATGACCATCTATACCATATTTACACATGTGTGTATAGCCATAACTTCGAAGAGATTTTCAATTAGATAAAACATTGTTGTGACATGAAGACAAAAGTTTACGTTGGTAGTAATTTTTAACTGATTTATTTTGCGTTTTAAAATTTCATATGAAATTTGCAATATGATAATGTCGCATGAGAAAAAAAAAGAGGATTAACAACATACTCAATGAGAAGAGTATCGCCTAGATGCATATTAAACAACAAAGAGTACGTTGATTTTCAAAGTGTCAATGTGTGATGTGCTCAATCAAGTCTTTACAAAAATTGATAACTGCAGAATGCATGTACTATTCTGCTCTGCAAAGCCAAAAGGCAGTATCTGCTTACTTTCAAAGTAAGCAGATACTGCCTTTTGGCTTTGTACGGCAGTATTGTGTAGAGCGGCCTAGACACAGCTTCTCCTTTCCAATGATCCGCATTATTTTAATCTTAATGAGATATTTTGCTGCATTCTGTGTCACAAATAGACAATGTACACTCCTATTGATGTCTTAGTTTGGCAAGCCTTTGTGATAAAACATCCTGTAAAAAAGATACATATTACGAATTACACATACATGTATTATATGAAAGAAAAAAATACCAATTTATTTGTTTCTAAAATTATCTGGCTGTGCCTAATGAGTAATTTTAAGTGATGCACATACACACACATATACAGTAGCAAATAAATTTTCTCAAAAAAAAATCATTTCATTTAAAACCCATCGTTTGTTGAAGCACTGATATTTTGTCATATTGGGCAGAAAATATTCAGGGGTACATGTAGTTGAAGGATAAAAAGCCTAAATGATACAAAGTACATGTACTGCAAATAAGGAGGAAAATCACTCTTACTTATCAGAAACCTACTAGAAATCTTTCAATAATCTTTCAATTGCTTAAATTGGAAAGCAAATGGGAGCACACTTGATGACTGGGAGCTTTTAATTCATGTAAGTTAAGTGCCTAATTCATTGATATAAATATTCAGTCATTGGTTGTGACAAGGGGAACCCATGTCACAAATATGTAGCTAGTGAGATCATTTTAATAAAACAAAATAAAGAAAAAATTATGATCTGTTAAAATAATATAGCCATCTGTTACAGTTTATATTTAGTGTATTACATATAATATTCAGTAACTTTCATTCACAACTTTTGTAAATAAATACATGTATATTGTACAATTATGTAGAGAAGAATTATATTTCTAAGATAAACTGTAGTCTGAAAATCAGGGATTAGAACACAGCTCTAGGTATTTTTATCACAGTATACTGCTGTGCAAAGCCAAAAAGGCAGTATCTGCTTACTTTACAAGTAAGCAGATACTGCTTTATGACTTTGCAGAGCAGTATACCACTCACCTGTTCTTGAGAAACTTGTGTGCTTGAAGCAACTGACGAGGACTGTGCATTCGGTAAATCCATGTTTAACTCTAGCCTGAAAAGTAAATAACCAGACATCAATTACTCAACTATCTAAGAATTAAAAAAAGGAAAACTAAAAGGGGAAAAAAGACTTCTTTCAAGTTTTCATTCATATTGGAAAAGTATTATGTACTTGGTAATGAAGCTGAAACATTACCACAATTAAAAACACACCACTACATTATCTTCTTTGTCCGACCACAACATTATAAGCCAGGAATGGAGAGTTATTGTTCATCAAGTACAGATCAATTATCAAGGTAGTCATATGGTACTATAATCAGTCAGGCGCAACCGAACTGTTGATTATAAGGGATTTTCATTATGGTCGGATGTGTTTTAAGTCAGTTAAAACCCTCAGAGCTCTACATTTTTAGCTTTGAAAAAGGCATCGGCCTTCGGCCCCGGCCATTTTCAAAGCTAAGAATGTAGAGTTCCTCTGGCTTTAACCTATATGTAATAAACAATATTACTTTTTTAAATAGAAATCAGACAAGTATAAAATTAAACATCATTGATGAAGAAACTTAGCAAAATTTGAAAACCAAACATAGTGTCCGTAAAAAGATTCATCATAACTTTCGCAAAATAAAACCATTGTTCTTTACCTTACACTTATTCCATGTTTAACAGTTTAATTAGTGCAAGTGTGATATTTTTTCAATATGTGTACTGTATATCTAAGTCAATTTTAAATCTAACAGCAGGCTACCGACTACATGGGCAAGCTCATTTTATACTTTCATTTGGCATGATTACTTTGAGCTGTGCAATGCACTTATACACTAAAAAAATACCCAACATTTTGAAATAACAAAGGGTAAAACATTGGATAAAATCAAGAACTGTTTTTTTTTTTTGAAAAAGTCGTGAGAGGAAGGTAGGTTTTTTTTCTCCAGGCCGCTCAAAATGTTTGGAGGGGAAATATCTTGTGGTATATGCTCTGGTGAATTAAAGCCTTAAACCACTATATTAAATATATTAAATTTTCAGCACTTGAAACTGTATCTTGCTACCGCGACACACAACTTCAAGTGGCTGAAAATTACTCATATTTGTTCAATTTGAGATCAAACATTTAAAAATCTAGATGTTGAAATAGACATTTTGTTCCAAATTACGGTGATTTGATAGGCGAATAAAAAGGATGAAAAATGACACTACCCCGGTAGTCTTGATTGGCGGTATAAGGGTAAAATATCAAGTCTTGAGTGCCGACTGTTTTTCATAAATAAAATTATTTTTCATTCATTTGAAGCTGGAAATTGCGTTAGCAATTCCAGCTTCAAATGAATGAAAAAAAGGAACAAAAAATGCAGCAGTACAAGGGTCAAATGGGTTTAAAAACGTTGATAACGTTATGTGTACATACCCAGCTTCATCGGCGACTTCTTGCATCAAATTTTCTACCTGGTTCTGGGGTGTGGATAGCGTTGTCGTGGCACACATCGTATCTTCCATCACAGAAGATTGAACATCCAAATTTTCAAACTGTTGTTCAAATCGATCCATCAGCTGTTGAATCTATTCAAATTAAAATAAAAACACTCAGCCATCAAGTAGAAACAATTAAAAACCTCATTTGACACTCTAGGAGATGTCATTCTGTTTTGGGTTAAAATATAGTCTAGCAGAAATATTGAGCATTTTAATAACAATTTATCTATTTATCTATTCACATTGAGAACCTCCTAAAAATGAAAAGGTCTTTTTTCGGTAAACTTAGATACCATGTGTCATCAACTTGGATTATACTTTAGAAATGAGTTGGATAAAAACCCAGTTGTGCAAATCTTGATAGAAACTTTTAAATCATATTAGTGATTAGTAGCATTTTTTTTATTTTTGTACAGTGGTTCCAAGGCCTTCTTCCCAAGGACTTCTTTTAAATAAAAAAATCCTTGATTCTACAACATATTCCACTGGTACTTATAAAACTGAAATTAAAGTGCGCAAATGGAATAATGTGGATCTGGTAATATTCGCGAGGTTTTAATTTTCGCGAATTTCGCGATGAGGACAATTTTTTTCCATGTTAGCTTAAATAGCCAATCCATATCCTGAAATAGCGACAAATGTTGTGATACTGCACACCTTGCAACATTGTTAGTTGCAGCATTTGCTCTTTTTCCATAAAAAATAATTAATTTTGTTAAAATTAATATTCCGCTGGTATAAAGCTACTGATGTGATGAGGGTTAAAATGTCAGTTCTTCTGGGGATCTCCGCTTTCCTTGTACCTGCTCATTGTATTTCTACTGTTCATTTTTGGACAACAGAATTATTGGCAAAATATAAATTCACCAATAATTGCATGTCCTGTTTCTGGTTGTCAGTTGTTGATGTGCTAACAAAACTCACCTTCCCTAAGTCCATAGATCTCATAGCAGCCTCCATGCCTTTAACAACACCAGCCATAGACCCTGTGACCTGAAGCAAATAAATATAATATGACTGGGCCGTAAACAGAGGTTAAATATTTCAGTCGAAGAGTTATATTTAGCCGTTCAAGTGACAATAATGTCTACTGCCTTAACATGTTGCCGAAACTGTATATATGCGTCTTCGAATAAATTTCAGACCAAATAAATTCAACTCTAATGGCTAAAATGTCTTGTGGTGGATGCTATTAAGTTAATCTGATAATTAAATATTAAAGACTTATATTCTTTCATAAATATAATTATTTTTCGTCATTTGAAGCTGGAATTAAAGACGTATATTCTTTCATGAATATAATTATTTTTCGTCATTTGGAGCTGGAAATTGCGTTAGCAATTCCAGCTTCAAATGAATGAAAAATAGTCGAAAACAATTCGACAGCACAAGGGTTAAAACGAGGACATTTAAATGAGAAATGAGCATTACATTTGCTATATTGACTGATATTTGATCCGAATTGTGTAATTTTTACAAAATTAACATTTTTTCAACAGCCATGTAGATATAAGAAGTGGAAAAAGTATAACCTGTTTCATTGTAACCGCTGTTTGTACACGAGCAGAAACTGCGTCAACTCTGGCGCTCATGCGTCGATAATTCAGTGCTTGATTTTTCTGTCTGATAGAATTTTCACCGTGTATTCGAGCACCTTCCATGTTTCCCTTCTGGATGGCCTATGAAAAAAAATAAAATAAAATGCAGATCTGACACGGGATCCGAACATTTCAATGGGTTTTTTTCATATTTTAAATATAATAACCCTTTACCTCCCAGTGATGAAAATAGGCTTCATCCGACATATTTTGAATAAACTTAAATCGAGAAAAAATATCGGACCTTTAACTCTGATACGGCAAGATGCCATAACATAGGTATTCAAATGAAGCGGGAAGAGCTAACCAAGACATAAATGATGATTTTAAATTGAAATAAACCCTTTTGGTCTCCATGGTTTATACAAAAATTGTCAGAGAGCCTTTTTAAAGTATTTTAAGTACATGTATTTAACATGTGTTTAATGTTCACAAGTGATCGCTTTCCCAGTCTCTTAAGGTATTAACCCTTACAGTGCGGGGATCGACTTTAGATGTCCGAACCTGACGTCTACATACGTCAGATTCTGACGACTAAAGTCGAGCCCCGCACTGTAAGAGTAAAAATATTTACAATGGTCATGTACCCATAACATCATCTTCATCTATCCAGTTGTCTGCCACTGGCAGAACCTGGATAACCCTTATATGTGCTGTGAGTTCAGAACCCCCCTCCTCCCTCCTCCTCCCTGGCCAATTCACAGTTGATTCAGGCGGCCCAAACAATCTGACCTGAGTGTGACCTCCACACTGCAGTCAGTAAGCCGGTGACGTCATAATGAATATTCATGTTGCTCGCACCCCTCATTTTCGTACCCGCTTCACACACACCTGTTGTCAAGGTCAGACTGGTAGTCTGATGTTCAGACCTGATACGGCAAGATGCCATAACATAGGTATTCAAATGAAGCGGGAAGAGCTAACCAAGACATAAATGATGATTTTAAATTGAAATAAACCCTTTTGGTCTCCATGGTTTATACAAAAATTGTCAGAGTTTTAGGCTTTAAACCCCCAAATTATTTAATTGGAATTTTCACCCACTTGAAGTTGTGTCTCACTGACGCGATCCACAACTTCAAGTGAGTGAAACTTATTCAGATTTGACAAAATGGGGGTCAACTGTTTACAAATCTTGCTGATTGATGTCACATTATGGCTTTAACATGCTTAAAAGGCGGTACTGAATGTGGTGATAATTAAGTGAAAAACCCAATATATTCGGCACCGGCAGTTAAAGGGCTAAAAGTTACATTGGATACATTTCATTTACTGTGTGGTGGGAATTGCAGTATCACTTCACAGATCAAAGTGAGTGAAAATATGGTAACCCTTTGCCTGCTAATCACGACAATAGTCGTTTTTAAAAAGTTCTATAAGCAGAATAATTCACTGGTAATCATGGTAATGGAAACAAAATGTGCATCAAGATTTGTAAATGTTTGTTCTCAAATTAAACAAATATGAGTAATTTTCAACCACTTGAGGTTGTGAATCGCGGTAGCGAGACACAACCTCACGTGGTTGAAAATTTAGATAAATTTACTTAGCAGAATAAGGAGTAAAATATCTCAGTAGGATTAAACAGATATGGTGAACAGAATATAAAAGTGACATGTATGGCCTACTGTTGACATCTTCTGGAATGTGCCCAAAAAATACAAATAAACATTTATTGACAATTTTATCATGTTTACATTGTTGAGCAAATTTGAGGATTCATTCCAAATGTATTACTTTATTAATTACTAGCATGCAATCCATATTGCAAGGTGAATAAAATGAGAAGTGTTTGCGCGTTAAGTAAAATAGTTACTGTAAGTGAAATAGTTTAATTACATGTAGATTAAATAAGGTCCTTGCTCTCACCTTTTTTAGTTTAGTTTTCTCTTCTTTCTCTGCCTTTTCGGATTTCTTGGCATTTCTTTCCAAATCCTTTGCGGCAAATTTAAGGTTGAAGAGATGTTCTAAATTTCAGTTAAGAATAACAATTTTTCCCCTCCACATTTAGGAGCTCAATTTATTAACCGTTTAATGCTAAGCACAACCCCAGCAAACACGATACATTGATTCTATATTGACTCAATGTTGGGACAGCGTCGCAGACGGTGGCCCAACATTGAGTCAACATAGAATCAATGTATTGTGTTTGCTGGGACTATAATCATATTATCACTAGCCAATCAAACCAATGTCAGTCGGAATGAAAATAGTGTACCTTAAATGTGAGTGCTTCATCAAGTTGTGTACTTAGTAAATGGTTGGTCTCAAATTGAACACAAAGAGGCCAGCCATACACCTGGCCACCATAATCCCGCCTCGCCCGCCAGTGCATCCTTCCCTGAACTCTCACATTTTGTTTGATCAACTTTCGAAACGTACAGTCCTCCACAAATTTGACTAATTCCCAAATGATGGTCTAGCTATCTAACACAGTTTGCAAGGTATATTTGAATACAGATATTAACCTTTACACTGGTTTCCCACTGGGTAATATCTGTTACATTTTTTCTTCAAAAAAACATCTGATGAACAACTGATATCAAAAGCCATTCTATTACAAAATCAGTCAATTAGCTATCTTTAAAGCGAAAAAGGAAATACACCACAAAACAAAAGTGAAAAAAAAAAATTAAAAATATTTTTTTTTTTTAAGAATTTACTCGGCGACCACAGCAGGCTGCCCTTGGTTATTTTGGGCGACTATAGTCACCCATAGCAGTATAAGGGTTAAAGTCAATGATCCCAGCAATTCAGCCATTTTCAATTTGATTTAGATTCTACAATGCTGGCTTCTAGAATGATGGTTTCATTTCTACCAGTAATTGATTAGAAGGATCTCGCCCTCCACTATGTTCCGGGTTAGAACAGAGCATGTATCTGAAACGTAAGATACTCACATTATCACAAATGGTGAAAATAGCTGAGAAGTTTTTCTGGAGGTGTTTTAAAAATGCTCTCACATGATACAAAACTGATGGAATGTTTCAAAATCAGATGAGTGGATGCATAAATGGTAAATAAGTTAGGTAAACCCAATCAAAATTTATTTTGAGGGATTTAATAAGGGTTAAATCGATTGCCGGAGACACACCATCTTACAGTTCAGATATGGAATGCTTGCCTACACTTAACACGTTGTGGAGGGTGGCATTTTCTAACTATAAGTAATAGTTAACGGTACTAAATAAATGTTCTCCAATCGAAACTGATCATTTTCTCCATGGACAAGCTCTGAAAAATGTCAAATCTGCTAAACATCTAGGCCTAAAAATTACCAATGATCTAAAATGGAACACCCACATTGACAACATTACTTCTAAAGTCAATAAAACCCTAGGATTTGTAAAGAGAAATGTTCGAACTAGACAGACCCCCATAAAAACAAAGGCATACTAGGCACTTGTGAGGCCAACCCTCGAATACAGCACCTGTGTCTGGGACCCATACACCCAGGGGGGCAGCATGGAAGCTTGAATCTGTACAACGTCGGGCTGCCAGATACTACCTAAACCGTTACCATAACACCAGCAGCGTGACCAGCATGCTAAATTTAATAAATTGGCAGACATTACAAGAAAGGAAAAATATTTCGAGGCTGATCATGCTTTACAAAATTGTAAAGCCATACCATCTCAATTAGGAGCCTCCAGTACATAATACCCCCTGGGTTTCCACCCATACCAAACCAACATACACTGTAGATACATAAATACAGCTTTTTTTAAGGAGCAATTAACAACATGGAGCAACTTGCCAACACTAATCCCACAGGCCTCTACATTTGATGCTTTCAAAGCCAGTATCAATAGCCTTACTCCCCTTAAGTAAAATAACAGATACCATGCCATTTTTGATCCCTCCCAGGGCTCGTCAAATTTCTAGAATGTTGGTATGTTGGTAGCCCGCTGGGCTACCAACATTAAAAGTTTGGTAGCCCCAAATGCATATCGGTAGCCCAGATAAAAGTGTTGCTCTCGTAATCGGATATTAGAATGGAGGGTATGAGGCACCCTCTCTCATGATTGGTTGGTGTCTGGTGGATTTCAAGTATCATGATTAGTAGACTATCTAAGGCCTACAGTAGGCCTATTTATATTATATTCTGATATGTATAATTATTTAGAGCCTATAGCTATATTATATATAATAGACTAGCCTTACTTTTTAAAAGCATTTAATTATTTAGATTTATAAGCATGTCCATTTAGAAGTTTGTTCCTTGTAATTCAATAAAAATGTCTTGTTAATACCATGATCACATGATTATTTTATATATTGTGTGTGGGTTGTCTTAAAAAAATATATGCAAGTTAATTGACTTGCCACTGCCAGCATATAAATATGTTGTTCAAACTTCAATTTTGTTGAGAGAGGTGACAGCCAGGAAAACCCACAATAAAACTACTACTCAGCCTACTGGTAGGCCTATATGTAGTAGGGCCTAACCTGTAGGCCTAAGTGACAGTCTTTGAATGAACACGTCCACGTGGGACAATGTGTTTACAAACAAAGCTGAACATGCGTACATACTGCGTTGTACTCCAGTGTACCTTGCAGAGTTGATTAGGTTTTGCATACTGATTACTGTAGCGCTAAGCAGTTTTATGTAGGCCTACACATCACCTGGTAATACAAAAATGAGGGCAACGTAGCCTACGATTAAGAAAAAACGTAAAGTCCCGTATGAAAAGACACTTCGTCGTCATATAACATGTATAAGGAAAAGCGATCAGCTCTCTGCTGATCAACACGTGCGTTTATGACACCCCAGAATGTGGCGCTGTGCTAGTTTTGTGATCCCCCCCCCCCTCCCCGCGTCTATTTCCCGTCTGCGATGCGATATCACTTATGGATGGAAAGAAAATAGTATCTGACTTAAAACAACCTATTCTACCTACAATAACTTCCCCAAAGTTTCCCATTCATAAAATTGTATACCTCTAAGTTCTACTGCTCCAAATTTAATTTCTCTCTGAGATTATTATAATTAGGTATTCTGCTTGACACAGGTCAAAGGACATGCAAATACTGAACAACGGCGTTCTCGAAATAACTTAATTTATGCAACCGAGTCGGATCGTTAATTTCCGTGAAAAAACAAGATGGCGGAGCTCGGAATTAACGGGATCTCAACATAAACAATGGTCGGATCGTGTACAAATATGAACGTTCTGACAGAGATAGATGCATGGCGCACAACGTCGTAGGCCTAATTACGCTGGCATTGCTACTGGAAGTGGTAGCCCCCCCAGCTCAACTGGTAGCTCCGGGCTCCCGGGCACCCAATTTGACGAGGCCTGCCTCCACAAATGCACATTGCTGCACCTTATCTGCTGTAGTCAACATACACAACCATTGTTTATTTCCACACGTATATTTGCAGTATGACTTCTTCGGATGTACCTACTTTGGTGTGCCACATGAGGGTGTGCCCCCTGGGCAAACTAGTGCACCTTCCCCCAAGTATCTCAATTCTTAGAGATTCCCACAATGTTCTGTCCAAACGGCTTTAATAATCATGAATGATAATGGCCTCCAGAACTTCCTCATAGACATAGGGCAGTGGACATGTAGTCTATTTTCATTTTTTGCATTTTTTTTAAATAATTAAAAAATTGCACCTGTGTAAAAGAAATATCAGAAGGGACAGTGCAGCATGCCTGTTCCACTCACTTAGATTATTGCAACTATTATGAAACTAAAAGCAAGAGCTGGCATAATTTTTCGTAATTGCGAGAAAATCTAATGATACTGATAGGAACCCCCAGAAAAGATGATAAAAGTGCCATTCAAGTAATAGTGAGCAAAAAGAACAAACAAGCAGAGAAAAATATGCCTTTTATTGCAGTGTCTCACAAATTCACATCCTGAAAAAACACGAAAAAAAAATGACTCTTTGTGATGTAGCCTTGTAGCAATATTGTCATTTATACTCGGCGTCAAATTAACCAGGATTGCATGATTTTTGGTGATTTCCCCGTCAATTTTGGACCGATTTTTTTCAAATTTTGCAAAGGCTTTTTTCTATTGAAATTCTAACATCAGTAAAAATTCGCAGAATTAGACTATATATTTAATATATCAAAAGTATGATCATTTGCAATGTAATAAAATTCTAGAATTTTTTTAATTGGGTTATAAAGAGGCGTCATAATTTCAATTTATTACATGTCAAATGGTCTAGTTTTCGAAATACGCTATATTATATGATTTAACGATATTTTCTCAGCTGTTAGGATTTGAATAGAAAATGGCCTTTGCAAAATTAGACAGAAATCGGTAATTGGCCAAAAATCATGCGATCCTGGTTGATCATATATAATTTGACGGCGAGTAGGCCCTATATAATAGGCCTATTATCATGATTATAATCAAATTTAAAATTAATGTCAATATTATATCAATATAATACAATAAATAATCCCTGAAACTTGGATCTATCATCACATTCAAAATTCACTGTAACGTTAACGGTTACCGTTAGATTACCAGATTACCCTGATCATCTCCATGATTTTAGCATGTATACACACTGAACTGAGTCTGAACACCTCACTCACACAGTCACTGGCACTGCCCTCAGGCTCCATGGCTCAGGCTCAGTCACAGTCACAGACTCACACTCACACTCACAGACACAGTCACACTCACACAGTCACAGACACAGTCACACTCACACCAGTTGGCAAAGTGACATTTTCGCCAGATTTGTTTCAGTCCAGAGGCAGAGTCGAGCCGTTGTTAACCCTGTTAACACGGCTAACCAAAAGGATACTTTCCATTTTGGACGACATGGTGATCAATACTTCGTTATCTAAGTAAATGTAGACTTTTTTGTAAAAAAACACACTGTCAGTGACAATATCACTGCTTTTGTGACAACTTTCCAGACACTGACTGAGTCACTCTCACGGGTTTTGCTAAACTTGTGTATTTATGTGTATGACGTCATTAAAACTGTGAAGCACCTGCTGTTGTTTTCAAGGTCCATTCACCAGATGGGGCTTGGCCTTGAGTGACTGTTCACTTTGACGAAGAAGGGTAACAGGTTAATATTCTATTTTATCAGAAATACATAAAAAGGTCATTATAAGAGTTCTCTCTTATGTATTTCTGATTTTATCCTGTTGGATGCGTATTTTACATGACTTTAAGTTTTCACTGCCACACTAATTTCCACTGATGTAAGACACACGACTTTGCTTCTTACATAATCTCAATATTTTTAACATAAAGGAATCATTCAACTACAAAACGCGCATGCCTGGGACGGTCAAGTGTAGGTCAACAGTAGCCTATTGAGTACAGATTGACGGCATTAATATAGCCACTTAACTGATTACAATATACTTCTTAAACGAGACATTGATCCAATGCTGTTTTAATGCTAGGCCAACGTCTGCGACGCTGGCCTAACATTGAACCAACAGTGAATAAATGTAGGCCTACAATGTTTGAGAGAAAGTCCTCCTGCCCCAGCAAACACAAGACATTTGTATAACATTTATACTACGTCGGCCCAACGTCTTCGACGTTGGTCCAACATTGCATAAAGTCATACAAATGTTTTGTGTTTACTGGGATGTCAATAGGCCTACAAACTTGGGGTCAAGCAGTTTCAACATCCCCGCAGTAATACAGTCAGTTTGTTTGCAAGCCAGCGACCAAGTAGGGGCAAGGGCAAAAAGCTTTGAATTATTAACTCATAGATGTCGCTCAAGTAGGCCTATATATATATGAACTTGCTGTGATTTGAGAACCTGCTCTTAATGAGGCTTTGGGTATGCAACGCATATTTAGTATTATTATGGAATAGGGCCTTGGCCTACCCACGGGCACTATTGCCTTCTGGGGGACCCTTGTCCCGCGAATTTTGACAGTTGAACACACCTTTAAAGGTATGGTCAACTGTCAAAATTCGCGGGACAATGGTCCCCCAGAATGCAATAGTGCCCGTGGGTAGGCCAATGCACAGAACATACATAAGTATATTTCTAAGGGCCAAGGCCCTATTCCATAATAAAACTAGATATGCGTTTCATACCCAAAGCCTCATTAAGAGCAAGTTCTCAAATCATAGCAAGTTCATATATGGGCAGTTCTCATTAGGTGCGTCGAACAAGTGGGACATTTAGTCCCGTTTTTTTAAAGCAAAATTTAAACTTATTTACTTAACAGATCGATTTAATTAAAGGTTCTCACATTGAAGTATATTATCGTATGGAGTTTTCAAAACATGACTTTCAGTTTAATTATGATACAAAATGCCGTGTATATGTGGCCATACTGCATCATTGAGGACTCTTATATAAGATGTTTTAATGATTGTATGGCCGAATGATATTCAAACTGTCGCCATTTGAATTTTGTGTAAACATGCCATATGCTAATTTTGGTCACGTGAACATGGCGTACGCAAACCGAGAAAGTCTGACACAGTTCAGTTGTAAGTACATCATCCATATCATGCTGTCACCAGCGCCACACCCACGAGCCTGTAGGGAGAGATAGCCTTTCTCACAGAATAAATATAGGGCCTACTATAACAGTTTACTTAGAAAAGTCACTGGACAAAAAATCATCGTCATCTCAGATTCTGAGACTCTGTGCCCAGTGAGAACACAGGCTTGATAGTTTGCCAGCTCAGGCCGGCTCTGATACACACAACCAGACAACACCACAGACCCACACCTATCCCGCCGCGTGCAGCTATCATGAGGATAACTGTATGGTGGTATATGTGTATGAAAAATACGCGCCAATACACACCCAGCAAACACGAGGCATTCACCCAATGCTGTTTCAATGTTGGTCCACCGTCTTTGACGCTGGCCCAACATTAAAACAGCATCGATCGGGTGAATGCATCGTGTTGTTGGGCAGGGTCGGCCTCGCCCGGTGCGCGCTACCGCCAGTCTGTGCCGCAAGGCGGGAATCTGCCAACAGTTATGACAGTAGGCCTACCCAGCTGCAGATAACCCCACACTGACAGGTAGGCCTATAGCCTACCGACCCCACATCGGGCTTCTGAAACTATGTTAACTTAACATCTCAGTTCAAGTAAGACACAATTATCATCTAACAGTAATAACCCTGTGTAGTATAGGCCTACTCTAGACTATTTGACTTAAAAAACGGCTCAGCCATTCCATTGCTCAGTTTGTTTGATGAACTGTCAAAAAAAAACACTGCCACATCCCCAGTGATCACATGTTCGGCACATAATATGCATGATCTATTGTTGATTGATAATGCCTCGCAACTTGTGGGTCACATTGGAGAATTGTTGAATGACAATACTGCATTTTAAAGTCGTTTTGGCGGCGATATTTATGAAAATAAATATAAATAATAGGAAAATCAGGCCTTATAGCCAATTTTATAGTCTGAAAACTTCGAAGTGTGTACCTTTAATGATAATTAGTCATACAATTAAATTTGGAAGCAGGAAATGGAGGATAAATGTGAAAAATACGTGTTTTTTAGAACGGTCGAACATAGGACACCAAATGTTTTTTGGTGTCCTCTCTATAATGCCATGTGCGACCGCAGTGAATGATTTTCTTGGTGTCCTGTGTGCGACCTTCGGTGTCTCATGTTCGACCAAATATTTGACCATATGGACACAAAATTGTCCTCACTTTCTAGTATAGATTTTCAATGTTATGACCATTTCGTGTCCTATGTTACGACCACTTTCGTGTCTCACAACGTTTTGTGACTATAACTTTTCACTGTGTGCGACCTTCGGTGTCTCATGTTTGACCAAATATTTGACCATATGGACACAAAATTGTCCTCACTTTCTAGTAGGCCCTATAGATTTTCAATGTTATGACCATTTCGTGTCCTATGTTACGACCACTTTCGTGTCTCACAACGTTTTGTGACTATAACTTTTCACTGGCTTGTACGTTTGATCTCCGTTTGATTTCACAAAGCTATATAATATAGATACAGACGAGATTCAACATTGATCCTGCTATTTTGTGCAGTCATTGTGAAATAAAAACACTATATGTGAGCGGTCGAACGGTCGCACATTTTATTATATTTTCATCCCCTATACAAATACCTTTTTTTTCTGTTCCATATTGTTTTGTATACAATTATGTAAACCACATACAACCTGTGTACACATGGATGTATAAGCACCAATTTGAACACTAAATGGCGACTATTGTTCAAGAAAATGACATCAGAAGAAAATGCATGTAGGACAAGAAAATTGTATGTTCAGTAAAAGTAACAATTAAACCCTTTTACTTGCTTTTCATTTGTTTTCAACTATTATTTCTGCATCTGCATCATATTATTTGTCTTTTAGGATACGCCTACTCACGCTCTCAACACCCTTCCTATGCTGGGGTTGCACTCAGTCAGTGGCGGATCTAGAAGTTGACAGACGGGGGGGGGGGAGGGTGCCGATCTTTGCAAAAAAATATACACATTACTGCAGCTGGCACTTATATGCTCTAGAGGGGCACGGGGGTAGGCTCCCCCGGAAAATTTTAAAATCTAAGGCCTCAAATGACGCATTCGATCTAGACCATATTTCGTCCGGAATTTGGTGTTCTTTTTTGTTTTTTGGACCATGGACGGGGGGGGGGGGGGCGCCGGCCGCGCCCGCCCTCTGGATCTGCCACTGACTTTAGCTGTGTTTCAGCCATTTTTAAGCAAGGAATTTGGTTTAAGCCTAGCTATCTATAGCGTCAAAGCAAGGAGATTATATGGAAGGAGTTGAAACTCCTCAAATTGTGCCGGATCCCCCTAGCTGATGTAGGTCTACAATAATCCGCCGTGACGATGATCATGTGTGTTGGTCAGGGTTATAAAATTTATGACCTCGCCTACCAGCAGGTAGAACAAAATCTTCATTCAATGCTAGCGGGAACTGATTGAGAATCAAGGCACACTGTGGCTGCGCACTATCAAATTTGAATTTAGAAACTCTGCAGCATTTTCTTTTTTATTTGAATTTATATATATAAACGTGAGTAGTTACATGAGCTAAGTCTGTATCTGTATCTGTACTGAACGTTGAAATGATAGATAATCTACGGCCTTAAATAAAATTAATTAAACAAATTATCCGCTAACCATTATAAAATATATGATTTGAAAGTATTTTAAACAAAATTATGATGAAAATGGAGTTCGGTGTACCTGTTATTGAGCTATTTCAACCACCAAACCTACAATAGTTTTTTAAAACCACGTCGTAAGGCGAGAGATGGATAAATAAATATGTGCCATATCTTACGAATTTAAAAACCAATATCCGGACCATTGTCTAATCTAATGATTGATTAAAAATATATAATTAGCTTAATCTATTTCAGTTAGTAGCATACAAGTCGTTATTCCTCTTATTTTCATGATACAAAGACAAGATTCAAGAAGGAGTCACGTTCTAAACTTCAGCATACAGTAGAGTGTGGTTGATTCATTAACCAGATTACAAGACTGGATACTACTCCAACTCACCCAACGCTGTTTTAATGTTAGGCCAACCTCTGCGACGCTGGCCCAACATTGAACCAACCTTGGAGAAATGTACAATGTTTGAGAGAACGTCCTCCTGCCCAGCAAACACAAAACATTTGTATAACATTTATACAAACGTCGGCCCAACGTCTTCGACGTTGGTCCAGCATTGTATAAATTAAGTCATACAAATGTTTTGTGTTCACTGGGTGTCAATACAAGAAGAAGAAGAAGAATAAAGTTTATTCAACCGTAAATACATGGTTTGGGAGACCTCCATTAAGACCACATATGGTCGCTGGCATTGAGGCCACCCATTTGACAGTTCAGTTATTATGTAAATTGGATAAACAATTTGTGTTTGAAATGAATAAATATATACAAAGTGAAACGAGAAAATTATGCAGTATGTGTATCAAGTGAGGAATACTATAACCATTGATAAAAAAATACTATTATAAGAGCAACAATTTAAAATATCACAAATATACAAAGTGAAACGAGAAAAATTATGCAGTATATGTATCAAGTGAGGAATACTATTGCTACTAATGAGAAGTACCATTACAAGAGTAACAATTTAAAATATCACAAATATGCCAAAGGAAACGAGAAAAATTATGCAGTATGTGTATCAAGTGAGGAATAATATTGCTATTGATGAGGAATACTATTACAGAGTAACAATTTAAAATATCACAAGTATGCAAAGTGAAAAGAGAAAATTATGCAGAATATGTATCAAGTGAGGAATACCATTACTATTGATGAGGAATACTATTACAAGAGGAACAATTTAAAATATCACAAGTCCTTGAGTAGTTGTCTATGGGGTCAACCCGTTTCGAGATACCCGCAGTAATACAGTCAATTTTTTTGCTAAGATCCAGGACTAGGGGCTTTGAGATTCAATGGAATTATTAACTCATAGATGTCGCTCAAGTAGGCCTATATATGGGCTATTCTGAAAAGGTGCGTCGAAAATGGGGTATGTTTGTTTAATAGACAAAAGTGATATTTCTCTATGCAAACTTGGGAATATTTTAGTATTTTTCAATTCTAAACAAACTAAAGAAGCTGGAAAAGTTCTAAAATCTAAATATGATCATTTAATTGAATAATTATGACAACTTTTCCTTTTTTTTGATGCATTATTTGATGCAAATAAATGGGACATTTCAAACCGTACCCAGAACAATTGTTTATCACAGGACACAAATTATTTTTTTCTAATCAATTTACGGACAAATCTGTAGAGGAAGAACTAATTTTATATAAAAAAACATATATTAGCAGCTAAATTATAATAATCAGAGCCTTTTTTATGAAATTTGTTAAGCTATGGTGGTCGTAACATTTCGTGTCCTATTGACAGCTACTACTAAATCATGGCATACATTTCAACGTTCAGTACAGATAGAGATACAGACTTAGCTCATGTAACTACTCACGTTTATATATATATAAATTCAAATAAAAAAGAAAATGCTGCAGAGTTTTTAAATTTAAATTTGATAGTGCGCAGCCACAGTGTGCCTTGATTCTCAATCAGTTCCCGCTAGCATTGAATGAAGATTTTGTTCTACCTTCTGGTAGACGAGGTCATACATTTTATAACCCTGACCAACACACATGATCATCGTCACGGCGGATTATTGTAGACCTACATCAGCTAGGAGGATCCGGCACAATTTGAGGAGTTTCAACTCCTTCCATATAACCTCCTTGCTTTGACGCTATAGATAGGCTCAAACCAAATTCCTTGCTTAAAAATGGCTGAAACCCCCCCCCCCCCGTTCATGGTCCAAAAAACAAAAAAGAACACCATATTCCGGACGAAATATGGTCTAGATCGAATGCGTCATTTGAGGCCTTAGATTTTAAAATTTTCCGGGGGAGCATGCCCCCGGGCCCCTCTAGAGCATATAAGTGCCAGCTCCAGTAGTCAGGTAGTGTGTATATTTTTTTCGCAAAGATCGGCACCCCCCCCCCCCGTCTGTCAACTTCTGGATCCGCCACTGACTGAGTGCAACCCCAGCATAGGAAGGGTGTTGAGAGCGTGATAAGGCCTATCCCAGTAACCACAAAGCATTTGTATTACATTTATGCAATGCCGGCCCAACGTCGAAGACGTTGGTCCAATCACATCGTATAACGTTACATTTTATACAAATGTTTTGTGCTAAGTTTACTGGGATAGCGTCATAAATTTGCTTTGAAACTAACGTTACTTTTTGCCTGACCACTTGTTCATGAATGAAGTACCGAAATACCGAAAATGTCGCCATACTATAACCCTTTGATGACCGCTGGTTCCCAAATAAGGTTCTATAAAGACTACGGCCTAGGCCTATCTCACATGATTAAAGTAATCTGTTCAAAGATGCTTCATGATTTGTTTAGTTCCAGTGATTGTTATATTATGCCTATCAGATAAGCCTGTGGCGACAGCAACTGCAGACCGAACTCGTTGTGGCCGAGCGCGGGCCGGACGGAATCCGAGACTGACGAGTCGTTGACTTCTTCTCAGCCTCTCACCACGCGTGAATTCGCGCTGCAGTCGTTTACTTCGGCTCAACTGCTCTGAGAGGACGAACGCATGAATCGCATATATCTGACACTCTCTGCAACATCATAAATAAAGCAAAGAAAGAAAGAATCATCCTGATGCCAACTTGATTTATCCACCCCTGCTGACCGGGCAGGACTCTGAAAATATAGTTAGGGCGTGGTGGTCTTTCACCCTGACCCCCATGCCTAACAGGCCTACTATATTTATGAAAAAATTCATTCAGCAATTAATAATTAATGCAAATTGCAATAAATATGTTTTTAAGCAATAGGCTATCTATTACCACAATACTAAAATTCCCTGTGCTGTTTCGATTTTGCATGCATATATGCCTATTATATTATTGATTGTCTCTTTAATGATGAATAGGCCTACATTTAAACTGCATCATGTTATAATTGTGATAACTGTGCAAAGGTATGGAGTAATGTCAGTGTGATATTTCAAAGTTATAAAACTTCATGGGGAGTGATATCAGGGGCGGATCCAGGATTTGAAAAAGGAGGGGCGTGAGGGTTCGGGGGCTTGCCCCCAAGATTTTTTGGCATACTGAGGCTAATTAAGGGGACTTTTAAAATAATTTGGCCCAAAAAGGGGTGGACGTGCGCCCCTGCCCCCCTCTGGATCCACACCTGGCGATCCCGCTTGGGATTAAATTTTTCAGTCATCAATCTGATATGTAGTTAGCTGATGTGTTAAGTGTTGACAGCGACGATCCGGTCACGATATTTTTTCTAATTATTATACAACTACCCCACGTTTTAAAATTCAATATAACTGAATAATTATAGTAGAAATTTGATGAATATAAGAAAGTGAGCCTACACACATTCATCTGAGCAACGAGTTATTGGTAGGGCCAAACGGTAAAAAATAATCCACATAGGCCTACAGCCCAAAAATTATAAGGGCCTATATAGTTTCTATTATGTTTTGATAGAAAGTCATTGGCAAAACCGGTACTGATATATTTAATTTTATTTCTATGAATATAGTCGTTACTGAATAATTATTATTAAACTTCGTGCCTTTTCCATGTAATTCAATATTAGATATCACACCAATCTTCAATACAATGAAGACATAAATTTCATGTCGCTCGGATTATTTGTTATCGTAGCCTACTCTAGCAATTAGGCTTAACTATACTTTTTTGCGTCAAAGGGTAGGTCTAGTAGGCCTATAGGAAACCATTTTCATTGCGAGGTTTGACGACTATGATGTACGCTGTGTGAAATGAGATGAATGGGGTTTTAGGCCACCTTTGTGCACATATAGGCTAAACTGGGCTAGGAGAACCTCCTGAGGATGGTGAGATGAATAAGATGAGGAGGAACATTCCCGTCGCAGGGCAGCACGATAATAAACACTAATAAGACACATAACTGTTGAAATACCATGTAAATATTAAAGGCCTAATGTCAACATAATATAAAAGAAGAAATAGCTAGTACTATGTAGGTGTCAATATTGTCTTACACATAAAATAATTTGTACACAACAAACACATTTGTTACACAATACCAAGGGTTGCGGTTGTCTAAATCAGGTGGCTAATCTCGCGAATTCAAATGAGAATAGGCTGATGAATTTGTGATTTAGCAGGTCGTTAATTTAAGCATGCAATTAGGATATTGGCGCAATGGTTAGAGCATGGCGCTTTTGCCTATGTCGCTGCCTGGCGTGCGATTTCAAACCCCACTTGATGCAGGATTTTCAGAAAAATGTCATGTTCCTTCCCTCTCAATATTGGGAAATTGTTTCGATGTTGTGTCCTTGGGCAAGGCACTTTACCCTCACATGCTTTACTTGACTCAGGTGCAGGCTAAATGGGCAGCCAACCTGGTAGGACAGAGATAGCAATGTGTAGGGGAGACTGGGGTCCTTTGGTAAACAGGGTATATATTTAGACACTATTATTCGCGCAAGTGCTTGCACACTTACGCACCAGTTGTAGGCCATACTTGCGCACTTACACAAGAACTTGCACACTTGCGCACATATATGCACTGGCGCAAGAAATTACACACTAGCACACATCTGTAAGTAGACTATTTGCGCACTTAGGCACTTGCGCACTTTCTCACTAGCGCACTTCCGCACTTCCGCAAGGACTTTATGTACTTGCGCAAGTGCTTAAGTGACCAAGTACTTGCGCAAAGACTTTATGCACTTGGTTAAGTATATATATGCGGACTTGCGCAAGAACATACACACTTGCGCACTTTCACAAGTAGATTATATGCGCACTAGCGCACTTATGCACTTGCGAACTTACACACTTGCGCAAGTACATGTTTGACCCCCTCCCAATGTTAATATTATTGTTTTAATGTTGGACCACTGCTTTTGACGCTGGCTGAACATTGTAACACCATTGACTTAATCAGCTCGGGACCCGCCCCGGATATATATATTCGGGATGTGTGACTGACCCCAGGACCAGTGCAGGATATGTTCGGAAATTTAAATTGATTACATGAGATAACAATTGACGTCATCAATTGCAGCAGCAATTTGATCTTGTAGTCGATGGGTTAACACATCAAAATAATTGCAAGACAGAGGCGGTCGCGCGTTCGCTATAGAAGTGGGTCAAAATACAGGTAGCATAATACCCGGAATAATATTGTCTCCTGCACGATTTCTGGGGCAACGCTAGGCCAGCATCTGGAGATGGTGGACTAGCGCTGTACCTACGCGGGACACAACAACATTAGTGTGCTGTGTGAGCTGTATTCAGATGGTACCATAATTGGACCAACACTGTGTCTTGCATGTTGTAAATGGCGAGATGTCGGCCCAGCATCTCAAGGTGATGGACCAGCATCGTGCCAATACCTGGTTCAGATAATAATGTGACATCTACTGTTGAGAGATGAATGAGGGTATACAGCTACTAGGTTCGGGCGAGATACCTTTCTTTCACCTCTCACATTTTGTAGTGCTTATGACTTGGCCTAAAAATCAACAGCATATAACTATTATATCTGATCTCCCCCTACACTAATATCCGGTGCATAGTTAGTACGCAGACGGTTTATTCGTCTGCATGCCCGCTGTGCACATAGGATAACCCTTTCGATCTTCTACTTTAACTTGCCCAATGTACCACATCGTTTTTATGAGCCGGATAGTGGCCGGCACGCAGGGGTGGCCCATAACCCTTGCGTGCGGACCACTATCCGGCTGGCATACTAGTAATGTTAAAAAACACATGAAGGATGTATCTCATCCGGCTGGCGCAGATCCACCCGCCACACCTACCCCACCCCGGAACCATCTTACTCCCCTCGATGGTCCACACATCCTCTTAGGGGATTGTGCTGGCCATCAAGGCTAGTCCACTAAAACACTCACCCAAAGGATAATTGACACGTTGTTAATTAACTGAATAATCTATACTTGATTTGTTATTAGCTCAATCACGAATCTATACCTAATCATACGGATCAATGCATACATGTCACCATATTATTATAAATTTTGAATTTTTTATTATTTAAACGAACTTTATTAACTTTTAGGATGTATTATTTACTTTGAATGTTACCCTAAAACTGACACACCACAGCCACATAACACACATACACCACCTACCACTCATATACACATAATTTCTACCACACTTTACTATCCCCTGACATATACACGCACTACCACCCTGGCATAGACACGCATCACCACCACACCAAAACATCCCAATCTCTACATATCCCATAGTATCCTACAGATAATCCGCACCAGGTCCACTCATCCGGCACATAACCTACTAACATCCGGCGTGCCGGATCTCACACTACTTTTACATCCGGCATAACCAATCAATGACCAGTATCACATTCCACAACTAACAACATTATGCACCCACCTCTATGACGTCACAAGTAACAATGAAACAACTAAATATATATTGTGTAGCACCACCCTGTAATAATCACTGTATCTTGAAGAAGCAGCAATACGAAACGTGTTGAAATAAACATATAAAATTGAACATGTCTTAGCTTGATCAATCTCAATCCCTACCATGTGACTGGACGAATGCCACTGATTCGCTCAGGCGCGAGTCAACAAATGTATTCAGCTATATTGTGAGGCTGAGGAGGTTTGGGGGCACTGATGAAATCATACCCTAACTGAGAGGGTTCTTTTTTCTTGTTTTATATATTGGCGGTTATCAATAGGTGCGTCGAATAAGTGGGCCTCTCGTTCCTTTTTTTTTTAAAGCAAAATTTTAACTTATTTACTTAACAGATCGATTAAATTGATGATTATTAGTCATACAATTATATTTTGAAGCATAAAATAGAGGATAAATGTGAATAATACGTGCTTTTTAGAACGGTCAAACAGCTAGAGGACACCAAATGTTTTTTGGTGTCCTCTCAATAATGCCATGTGCGACCGCAGTGAATGATTTTCTTGGTGTCCTCTGTGCGACCTTTGGTGTCTCATGTTCGGCCAAATTTTCGACCATGTGGACACGAAAGTTTTTCGTGTTCTTACTTTCTAGTATTGATTTCGTGTCCTATGTTACGACCACTTTCGTGTCTCACAATGTTTTGTGATCATAACTTTTCACTGGTTTGTAGGTTTAATCTTCAATTTTCACAACACTATATAAATATAGATACAGACGAGGTCCAACATTGATTCTGCTATTTTGTACAGTCATTGTGAAATAAATACACTTTATAGGAGCGGTCGAACGGTCGCACATTTTACCATATTTTCATTCCCTATACAAGTACCTTTTTCTTCCTGTTCCATATTGTTTTGTATACAATTATGTAAAACACATACAACCCGTGTACACATGGATGTATACACACCAATTTGGACACTAAATGGCGACTACTGTTCAAGAAAATGACATCAAAAGAAAATGTATGTAGGACACGAAAATTGTATGTTCAGTAAAAGTAGTAATTAAACCCTTTTACTCGGTTTTCATTTGTTTTCAACTATTATTTTTGCATCTGCATCATATTATTTTACTTTTTAGTTTACTTTTCAAGCGATTGTAGCAAGTTGTTAAAACTTGTGACATCATTTAGCAGTAGCTGTCAATAGGACACCAAATGTTATGACCACCATAGCCTAATCTATTTCATAAAAAGGCTCTAATTATCATAATTTAGCTGCTAATATATGTTTTTCTATATAAAATTAGTTCTTCCTCCACGGATTCGTCCATAAATTGCTAAGAAAAACATAATTGGGGTCCTGTGATAAACAATTGTTCTGGGTACGGTTTGCAATGTCCCATTTATTCGCTTCAAATGATGCATCAAAAAACAGTAAAGTTTGTCATAATTATTAGATTAAATGATCACAGTAAAAAAATATTCACAAGTTTGCATGGAGTAATATCATATTTGTCTATTTAAAAAAATACCCCATTTTCGACGCACCTTGAGAATAGCCCATATTGTAAACTAAGTAGCCTAGCTGCATGTCCCTCTGTGTATAATACAACTGTAGCAAACCTCAAGTGTTCTGGACTCCTGAATTGCGTCTCTGCCAAACAATCTGAGAGTCATCATGAGTCCCCATGACTTTTAACAGTTATTATTGTTATGTTTTATGTGTGGGTACTTGTATTTGACACAGTTTGCTTTGAACAGGTACGGGTCCAGTCGTTTGTAAACAGTCGCTGCGGCGCACTTCCAGCGAGTGCTTATAAACACCCGTGCATTTATAAGTGGGCGGGCAATATATATATATAATAATCAATATATATATAATCAGATATTAATCTACAGTTTTGTAATTTTTGTAAGGTACATTATTGTATAAGTAAGTAAGATCAATGTCCAAAATCTGCTAGTTTAGCTCTCGTATTCTGCACTAAACCGTGTGTACAAAACAATTGGCACATAGAAAATGAAAATTACGCATACAAGTTGGTCATCACTATATACCTACCACCTCATGGTATTAACAGATTGTACTAAGTGGTGATGTGTTGTGTCAATTTATACAATATACCAAGCCTGGTATAATTAGGAGAAAATACCTGATATTGTGAAACAGAATGTACAGTTAACCAGTCCTATTGGCCGACCACCCGCGAATTGGGTAGTTTAGAAAGGGTGTGTGTGTCTACAGATTGGAAAATTACTGTAGGTTGTTTTTCTGTGCATGGATTAAACAGTTACTATTTCTTTAGATTTGTATATACTGGGCACTTGGTAATGAAATGGATTTCGTCTTCTACCTTGCTCACGCAATCACGACAAAAACGCTCTTTGGCTGGGATTGTTATTGGACGAATTAACCTCCTTTTTTTAGTTTTTTTAGTTTTGTAAGCTTATCCCTAGTTGTGTCATGGCTTTCATCAAATTGGGGCTAAGGTTTACTTTAAGATATGACTCCAATCTGTACTCGTGTTTAATTTATGTACGTATTTTGTTACCTGTGTTTTTTATTTGCCAGTGACTTTATGTATTTTCGTGAAAAAAAAAAGTTATAGTTATATTTCAATGTTTTTTGTAATTGTTTCTAATAGATCATGACATACAAGAGTTCCCTTGCAGCTATATTACTTAATTTTTTTCTGACGTTCAGTTAATATTTACATTCTTTGTTTTGCAGTTCTTCAAAAGATATTTTGTCAATTTTGTGTATATCTATGAAATCATGCTTTAGTAGATCTTGACACCATACCCGACATCTATGTAGGGCGATTAGTTTATAACCATTGAATTAAAAAACTTAAAGAGCATGTAGCTAAGGCCAGAATTTTAATTGATTTAACAACATATTTATTTTGAAAAGTGCACGGAGAGCTTTATTTTTAAAATTTGTTATTGCTTTGTCGAATGTCTCATTGCTGTCTAGTTGGATACCTAGGAAGCAATAGGTGTCAACGATTGATATTAAATGATTGATATAAGTGATTATCATCATGTAGGGCCTACTGCTCTAGTATTTTTAAATATAATCACTTTTACCTTATAAGGACGCAAATGGGAGTTCACAGAGTTACGTCTTAAGTACGAATGCTGTACGTTGTGGGGTCGTTATTACAAAGTAAAATTGTTTGCAGGGTTGTAATCAGTGCAGTCGCTGATTTCAATGTTGTCAAAGTGTACTAAATAGTCTACTGTAGGCCTGCACTTGACCGTCCCATGCATACCCGTTTCGCAGTTGTATGAATCTTTAAGCCCACTTGCCTGGAAAAGTCCCAGTTATACCATAGATTAACCATATTTAGTTAATCTATGGTTATAAGCCTACCCAGGGAATGTACCAGTACGGCAGTAGGCCTGTGGAGACAAGCGTCTCTCCCCTCTTTGGTTGTTGAGGCTGAACATGTGGAGCTATCCGCCAACCAGGCCAACTCCTCCAACCCCGCACCCTATAATTGGCGACCCCAGACGTTAGATCTGATGTGAACACCCTTCTGATTGGATTTCTCTAGTCTACTCAGAAATTAATAGCTGCTTCATTTATTGATTTTGCACGTGTTGACATGTCAACAAGCTCATTTGACAATCTTTGAGCAAAATGAAACGTAAAACATCTAATGATGGTGTGGAACAAACCGACAAAAAAACTAAAATTATTTTTTCTGATATTGAATTCAAGGTTCATTTGCGGGACCCCACATTAGCGTTTTCAGGTGATGATAGATGTATTTTTCGCAGAGCTGCTAAGTTGACATCGCGGCGCTGGGCGATAATTGATTGATAATATTGCTATGGAAAGAGGCATTGGGCGATAATAAAGGTTGCCGTCATTCAGTATGGGCGATAAAATGTGATAACTGAATAACGGATGTGTGAAAATTATCGGAGTGGCTATTCACAGGGGTGGGCAGGTAAAATGAGTCCTGTCGCCACAAATGGCTACATTTAGATTTTAGGTGCTCTGAATGGTCATTTTTAAATATTTACATTACAGATATTTTGCTTCTGAAGTTCTGTCGCCCACCTCTGTATTGAGAGTTACGCCCAGGGGGGGGGGGGGGGGGGAGCTGCTCCCCATAAAGCTGGCGGCCCATCCGTGAAGGAGAAAACACAATATTGAATTGGAGTTGTGTTTCATGGTTTCTGTTTTTCATGAAGAAACATGCGTGACGCGCGTTAAGTATTTAGCCTAAAACCTTGAATTATGGGTAATTTAAGGAGAAAAATGTTTAGAAATACAGAATTAGGGGTCATTTTTTAAGGGGGCCACCATTCGATTTCCAGAGAGGGGGGCTGGAGTTTTTTTGAAATAAATAATTTCGGGCAAACTCTGCGTGAAATAAATAACGGGGTGGCTATTCGTACGGGAAAGTTATAATGGGAGTCAATGGGAGCCCGTCATTTCGTAAACGAGGCTGCCCATAGAGTTACATTATGAAGAATCATATAAGATTAGCCACTGCCAGTAAATAATTTACTCCAATAACTGTTCTATATAAAAATGAAATAAAATATGAAATAAATAATTTGCCTGCGACAAAAACTACAGCCCCCCCCCCCCTGGATATCGAATGGTGGCCCCCTAAGCTTCCACTCAACGACAAGTAAAATGGGGTTTTTTTTCAAGTGAGCTTGCATTGTTTAGGGGGTCATTTTTCATTTTCAACGTTCCTTTGAAGCTTACACTACTGCTTAATGCCTCGTAGTTTTCTTTATTTTAATTACCTAAACAAAGGGGTTGTACAGTATAATACTGGATTGTAGTATTACCCCAACAGGCACCCACAACAAAATGCTAAGAAAGGGAGAGGGCAGAGAGTGAGAGAAGTAAGAGGGGGGGGGGGGGGGAAGAGAGGAGAGTTATAGAGAAAAGAGAGGAGAGATATAGAGAGAGGAGAAAGAAGAAACAGAGAATGATACAGAGAGAGAGTGAGGAAAAAGGATGAGGAGAGGGAGAAGAGAGAGATCTATGACAGAGAAGGAAAAGAAAAGAGAAAGAGAGAAAAATAGTCTGCAGAGACGGTGAAGAGAGAGTGAGGAGACAAAAAGAAAAAAGATAGTGAGGGTAGAGGGACAGATGAAAGAGAGATGAGAGAGAGGGTATGTTGTCAAGTGATTTGGGAAGAGGGTACCTGCAATACATGTATGAGCAAAATATATCATTGTACAGACAGGCCTCGGAGATCCGTCCTCTAATGTTCCGTCATCTTCTACATCCGTCATGGTTTTGACGGGATTGGATCTGCCCAATGTATTTTTGCTTCCGTCATTCCGATGTCCGCCTCGTCATCAAATTTCGGGGACGAAAGGGTTAAATCAATGAATAAGTGTCCCATTGTTCTGTCACGTTGTCCGCCTCCTTCATCAAATCACTGTTACAAAAGGGTTAAATCAAGCATGACTTAAACGTCTCATTGTTCTGTCACCAGATGACGGTCAGTCACGCTAATTGTGTGAACGCCACTTGTTTGTTTAGTGATTGTGGCATTGCTCATGTCCTTTTCAAAACATTTCCCCAATGCTGGCTAAATGCACCTAACGTGTAAGGGATTAGTGGGGAGCTAATTAGCAAATATAACCCGGCAAACCAATGTTCACGATGTGAACATTGGTTTAATGATGGGCCACTGCCTTTGACACCGTACCCCCAACAAATGAGGAGCCGCTCGCTCTACATAACACTTCTTGACGGCAGTAATATGATACAGCCCAGCAAACATGAGACATTCACCCAATGCTGGTACAGTGTTGGAACAGAGTCTGAGACGATGGGTTCACATTGCACCAACATTGGGTGAATGTTTCCTGGGTCAAAGCCAACGTCTCGCACATTGAAACAATATTCAGTCATACTTGGCACAATGTTTAATTTCGTGTGTAGCCGCTAGTTAAACCGATAAAGATTAATCAATTTGACCTTTAAAATGTCTGGTGTAGATATCAGTACCAAAATGTTTTATTTTGTTAACTAAATCTATAGGTGTCTAACAATTTCTGTGAACAGATTGAAATGGGGTCCCGGTATTATGATGCGCTCACCAGGTGGCGTTGACATCGACTGGGTCCAGTACAAACCGGAAGTCTACCGATCGGCGCTTTGTTTACACTTGAGCGAACATACACAAAGCAGCAAATACACACCTGTTTAAAGTTCAATAATGCCGCGTACAGAGTGCTGTGTGCCACTGTGCAACAAGAGAGGAGGGCACGTATTTCCCTGGTCAAATAAGCAGCGCATGAAACTTTGGACCATCGCTCTACGAAGAGACAAATGGGTGCCGACAAAGAAGAGCGTTGTTTGTTATGATCACTTTGCGGCTGATCAGTATGTGGAACGTACTACATATGGTGAGTCTTCATAATATAACACAAGACGTAGTAGATGATATATTTAAACATAGTCTATGCATTTTATTAATACATCACTTTTCTTTGTCAAAAATTAAAATAAAATGACATTTAATACGCTAGGTCTAGGCTACTATAGTCCCAGCTCTGCATCACTCCATCACTATATATTGTCAATTATATCACAGCTAGTCGGCCTACTGGCCAGATTAGACAATAATATTTTTTACAAAGACATTGACACCTAGTTGGTTTATTGGTGGCCTAACGTTAGCCCAATGATGGCTGCGACGTTATCCCAACATTAGATTATTACGGAACCCAAAAGACGGTAACTGCCCACTTGTAAAGTGAGCAGATACTGTCTTTTGGTTTTACATGGTAGAACTGATGTGCATATGTTGGTAATCTTACATACCCGAGCTTATTCTGGCAATCATGTTAATAGCACTGTTAGTACAACACATTAATTATTTTTTAAATTATTATTGTAGACACTAAACCACTTCAAAAGAGGTTGAAAAAATCAGCAGTACCCAGTATCTTTGCCTGGACTAAACGAAAAATCCCAGCTGCAAAATCCAGAGATATCAGAGCCAAACGAAAGCTGTCCATGGAAGCTGAATTTGAAGAAATAGACTGGTGGCCATCTAGCGACTGTGTCAAATATTTTTCACCATCATCTTTTAAAACAAAATTTTCCAACACAAGGGTTATTGTTGATGGCACAGAATGTCCAATAATGAAGCCTAAGCAGCCAGTGGCCCAGCAAGCAACATTTTTAACATACAAGAACAGAAACACTGAAAGTTTTGGTTGGATGTACACCTGGTGGTCTGGTCTCATATGTGTCACCAGCATATGGTGGGTCAACAAGTGACAGGCAAATCGCAGAGAGAAGCCAATTGCCTCAAATCTGTGATCCTGGGGATTCCATTATGGCTGACAAAGGCTTTAATGTGCAAGATTTATTTATACCATATAATGTCATGATCAATATCCCATCATTTTTTAGAAAAAAGAATAGGCTATCTGGGAAAACTGTCATAAGTGACAGAAAAATAGCAAGTAAGCGTGTACACATTGAAAGAATTATCGGACTGGCCAAAACTTACAAAATTCTTACGCAACCAATGTCCAACACAGAGTCTGCCCTTGCCACACAAATAATCACAGTGTGCTTTCTTCTGTGTAATTTCAGAACAGGAATTGTACCAAAGTATTCATAAGAAAAATTCCACCATAATCAGATAATAATAATCAGTGCTATGTACCAATATAATGACAAATTCTATAAAAAAATTATGTGGTGATTCCTTGTCAAAGCCATAATTGAAAATTTATCAGCATAGTTTTGAGAAAATGTTCATTGTAGAAAATAATTACAATAACTTATTATTGTGAACTGATTATTATTATTAGGATAAACTAATATCAATCATTTTGATATTAATTTTTTTTTAATTTTTAAAGATTTAGGGTTCAATCTACACATATTATATGCTGTTTTATTTTATGCACAGTCAATATACATGATATATAATTATGCTCAATGTGTACATGCCTACTTGCTATTATAAACATATTTAAACCTATAAATCCCATTATTATTCCAAGTTAATATTTGGGTTTCAAATTTAAACAAGTATATTCATCATAGGGTCTACTGTTACTGTAATTTTACTACAAAAAGTAAATTTATCTCACTGTTTCTGTAATTTTACTTTAAAAAGTAAATTCATCATACTGTTTGTATAACTTTACTTTTATTAAAACATCACAGAAGTTTTCTTGGTAAAAAGTAATTAATTTAGATACCATGTTAGCAATAAAATCGCTATCACGTACAACAGGAATTATTTTCATATCTGTCACTGTAAAGATGACAAGATCACATGTTTGTCTATCAGCACAGTATAGCTGCCCCTGAATTTGGTAATAATAATTATGTTTTTTGTCAAGCATTAACTGGCCATTGTTCATTTTCAAATATGGAACATTAACAGGATTGATAGGTTTATTTTTGGCAGAAAATGGACACTTTACTTCTACCATTTTTGCTGAGTTCACAATCCTATCCGGTGAAGCCGCCAACATTGGATTAATATGTGAAATGAAAAGTCCACACTCCTTTGTTTCAAGGCCTGTGGACTTCTCATATTTTTCAATGGCTACTGGTTCATACTTATGTCCATGACACACAGCGGGAACTTTCAGCTCACATGACATTATTAGTGATTTTGCTAATTTTAGCTTATCCCGCCTTTTTGTAGCCTTGCATATCACCCCAAAGTTTGATGATGTCATGCGCAGCTCCCTTTGCTTGCACCAGTATTTGTTGAGCCCTTGGCCCCTTGTGTTGTATTCTATTTCTACAGCTTCCTCTGGTTTTATGCTTGTTACCTGATTAAAACATAGTATTGTCCATGTATTTATAAAAAGAACATCTGGACTAGCCGGAGCCATCATAGTTAGAGAATTTGAAGTAGTTCTGGTTAAGATGACCCTTAATTCTTTTAAGATTATATATTCTTTTATAAATCAAGTTGTTATATATTTTTTCTATAAAATAATATAAACCTTTTGTTGTTGGAGGAATTCATCCTCGGCTGTCATCTCTCTGTAGTCGTGATCCATATCCCGTGCCTTTGGATCCGCTGGAGGAAATAAATCCATCACAGGCATTGTCTCTTTGAAGGTGGCCTGCGAATACAATATATATAATCTATTTTAATTACAGTGGTTGATCCAGGGTGGGTGGTAGTGCATTCAAAATGTTTTAGAAAATTTGACAATTTTTTTCAGATTTTTGTAGATACATGTACTGTATTAGCCCCTATTGAATTTCTCATATTTTTCTTAGTCACAAAATCAAAATCTTATATCACTATGAGAACCAAATTGATATAAATTATATGATAGTGTCATAATGGTTTCATTTGTTTACCTGACTATTAATTCAGAAACTTGTTTACCTGACTGTTGATACACATATTTCTGAACTGGTCTTTTTTCTCAGGCCTGTTTCTCATGTGTTCAGGTCTGGGATCATACACCAATGTCTGTTCTTTCCCTCTCACAGTCTGGAAACTGGCAGCTTTCATGGGACTTCCTTTGTGCGGTTTTGCTCTGTGGAAAGTCTGCAGTTTCTGCCAAATATAATGGTTGATTATTGAAGATTTGTTTAATACTAGGTGATTTTTATAGCATAACTTGTTTGTTAAGCAATAAACATGTATGTATTTCAGCATGTAAATATGAGATTGACTTACTTGTGTACATGTTAATGCTGTCAGAATCTCACCAGTGGAATTAAAGCAGGACATAGCATAGAGAACAGTCACAACATGCTTACAATGAGCAGTTGGGGCCTGCCCTGCTCCACATTCACACTGGGATTCTATGACCACACCATCCTGGTCAAGGGCAATGTCCACTTGGTAGGTCACATTGGTCCTCATTTCAGCCCACATTGATGATCTGATGAAACAAGTGTGCCCCTCCGCAGATATTCTCAGATTTCTCAGAAATCTATTGAAGATATTCAATGTATAACATATTGTAGGATTTGTTGTCAATAGAAATATATAAGCTTGTTTTAGAGTACTATTAGATTGTTTTCTAAAAATCTCAGTTCTAATTAAAAAAAATTTTTTTTACATTTCATCCCAATAAAATCAATGTATTATTATCATAATTTAGCAACTGAAATTACCTCTCATTATAAAAATCTCTGAACTTCTTGTCAAATCCCTTGTCATATTGCCTAAGAAATATGTCAATCCGTTTCTGATCGACAATAGGGATTGAATCCTTCATCCCCAAGTGTATATCTTTATAACTTGATGCATCTGGTACAGTCATTTCATATTCATCTATGATGTCTTGCTGGATGTTATTGGATGTTATAGAACCAGGCCCTATATAAATTTGAAAATGATTATTGAAAATAACACCATTTTATTAACCTGAATATTTTACCATAACTGCATGATTGCAACAGCAGTGGTAAATTATTGAATGAACTGATTATAGCCATGTAAATAGGTGGACAACTAGGCTAAATAGGCCTACTGGTATAGTCATTGTCATTATACATAAACTTGTCTACGTGTGATTTTGAAATGTATGGAGAATAGAATAATAATAATGTTTTCATAGGTAATAAATGCCTAAGATATTATCACTTTGTCTATGTTTATTTATGAATTGTATAATATTAGCTCATTAAAAGTATCACGATTCCTGTCCCGAAATAAATCTAATATTATTAATATTAGGCCTTCTTATTCTATAGTCTAGTCCTGTGATCAATTTGAAGTGTACTTTGACTTTGAAATTGAAGTGTAGGCTATAGACTACACTCTTGCAGCTCTACTTTATGAATTTTGAATTTGAAATTTTTCAACAGCCCACGTTCAACGTTACACAGGAACTGGTCAGTTTTTTTAATATTGTATCAGCGTCGTTGACAGTGGACCATCATTAATTCAACGTCAGTTCAACGACTCCTGTTTAACATGATCCACATCACATGTCTACGACTGAGATTAGCACTTATTATCGCTCAGCGCCGTGTACATACCTCTCGATCAATTCCTTCTTGAGGCCACTAATCTTCTTTTTTCTGCTTCGCAGTTCTTCTCAGAGCTGTTTCAATGTCCAATTTTCTTAACATTTTACTTTTGACATACTGACAGTGCAATGTAAACGCGATTCAAGTGATGTAAACAGTCGGAGATAATCTAGTATAACGTGCGAGTGCGCTAGAATTTAAACATTGGTACATTGGACCCAGTTTCCCTGAGCGACATCTAGTGAGTGACAAGTATCGGGACCCCATTATTCATGCCGTCATTTACGTTGAGGACATCAATTTCATAGATTATACTCTAAGCCGTGAATACCTTGTGTTTCGGTTAGCGGGAAGTGTCAACACCTATTTGAGCGTTGAAACTTGAATGGTTTACCATTGTAAAAAGAACAGTATGTAAAGCCCTACAATAACAGGAAGAGAATAGTTGCACGTCCGGCAACATGAAAGTCGGAGCAATAAGCCACCCGCCCGAGTAATGACACGGTGCTATACACAGTGAAATGTGTTAGATTTGATCACGGCCATCTGTCAACACCTCAGTTGAGTGATATTGCTTGGAGTCATTTCGACTACCAAATGAAAACATTATTATTCTTTCGAAGTTGAAATTTTCCTCATTTGCGGCCAATTAAGTTATCTACCGATTAATAAAATTGTATCCTAGATTACCATTCAAAGCATAAACAAAAAAACAGCATTTTGTTACACATATATCTCTAATGCATTCTGAAGCTGAAGCGAGCCGCAGCGCTTTGCTTCGACCTCCCTAACGTTAGACTCACTTAGTCTACGGGGTTCTGCCTGGTTGGCGCGCTGGCCATCAATTTTGCCCCATGTTACTGTAAGTATTTAATAGTTACCCCCTGGCCGGTCCACCGTGACTTATCCAGCCAGCGCCCACCTAACCGTAATTGATCGCAGCAGAGAGGTGAGCACTAGTTGTTAATTGCATTTCAGTGACGAGGGGGAAAATTGAGATCAATAATGACAATAGGCTTGCCATTTCCTGACGATCACAACTTATAAGTGCTGACAGGAGTCGCACCTGAACATGTTAATTGATACACCTATGAGTATGATACTCACTTGAATATGACAACACAGCAAGTGCTGATTGAAGCCTCATCTCAAACGTGTTATTGCAACTGGGCTGCGTTTGCGAAAACTCTGCAATTGATGGCCACAACTCACAAGTGTTGACAGGAGTCGCACGTGATGGTGAATGTGTTGATTGCTACACCTGACTTTATGAACAGCAATTAACGTCTCAATTGCTATCTGGTCACTTCTCAATTTTGCTATCTGGATTTCTCTTTTTTTGTTTCACTCATATGTATTTAAACAGCCCTCGCCGAGGCGGGCTGCTTACTGTATTCCACATGGTCCACCACCGCAGTTATTTGTTTTCAAAATAGCTACTAATCTATCAACCACTGGGGAATTGTTTTGGTGACATTTTGATCCCCATATCATCAAACTTTTAATTACTCTGGCCACTAACGAAGAAAAGCTTGCTAGCGCGTTTCAGAAGAAAGTCTATCAGATCCTTTTTTAATTTGGAAAATATGTTCAGCTATGTCAGTCAATGACCTGATTAACTTTTGGGAGCAAACAATTTTAAAATGGCTGTTAAGTGGCTATTTTGAATTTTTATTATTTTGTGATATTTTAAAAAATGCAAAATAGCTGGACCATGCATATAAAACAAAATGTGATGTCTCACACAAGGATAACCCAGGACAAATTTCGCAATTATAAAATCCAAAATTTGTTTTCTCATTATCTCGGAAATCTTGTATGATAGCTGATCTATGAACTTCTGCTTCCTCATACTTCACATAGCCATTAGATTTTTGGTGACTATGGCCACTAACGAAGAAAAACGCATTAGCATGTTTCAGGAAAAAGTTTCAATCAGATCTTTTTATCTGATTTATCTTTTTATCTATATTTTTTGGAAAATATAATCAGCTATATCAGCCAATGACCTGATTAGCTTTCGAGAGCAAACAATTTAATATGGCCGTTAAGTGGCCATTTTGAATTTTAATAATTTTGTGATATTTACTTAACTCAAAAAAAATGCAAAGTAGCTGAACGTTGAATATAAAACAAAATGTAATGTCTGACACAAGGATAACCCATGACAAATTTTGTGGTTATAAAATCCAAAATGGCCTCCAGTCAGCCATTTTAATTTTTTTTTTCATTTTCTCAAACATCTTGCATGATAGCTGATCTATGAACTTCTGCTTCCTCATACTTCAACTAGCCATCAGATAACACCAGGCGATTTTGGTGACATTTTGATTCCCATATTATCACCCCTTTAATTACTAGCGCCACTAACAAGGAAATACTTGTTGCACATTTCAGGAAAAGTTTCCTGCAGATTTTTTTTTTATTTGGCAAATATAGACAGCAATGTCAGTCAATGACCTGATTAACTTTTGGGAGCAAACAGTTTTAAAATAGCTGTCTAGCGGCCATTTTGAATTTGAATAATTTTGTAATATTTACGCAATTCAAAATCAAAGCAAAATAGCTGGACCATGCATATAGAACAAAATGTAAGGACTCACACAAGGATAACCCATGATAAATTTTGCAGAAATATAATCCAAAATGGCTGACTGACGGTCATTTAATTTTTTTTTACTCATTATCGCGGAAATGTTGCATAATAGCTAAAGCGGTAATATAAAATAAACCTTGATAAAATTTGCTGATCTATAATAAATTTGAAATGGCTGACTGGCGATAACGGAGGGCTGCTTTTGTATTCGTTTCCGAACGACTCTTTCTAGTTTATTCTCTTTTCCAATGTATGCTGTGTATTCTGTAAATAATATCAGTATATATTACTTATTATTAGGATTTAATATTCGAAGCGGTAGAACTTGAGGCCGTTTCGTCCCCATTTCAATTTCAGTTACTTCAGTCACCAGGTTTTGTTTCTGACCTGTCAGTCAATGTGCGAGCACAAATTAAATTTAACAAATGCAATCAAGTTTTAAAATTACAGTATAACGATTTTAAAGAAGGCGCGGGCTGGATAAATAACCAGTGTTGACGGCGGGCTGGTCAGGAAGTCTTTTCTACATAGGGCAAACTCAGAACCCATTCTACCTCCGGCCAGAGAGCAACTTCATTCCGTAAACAAGGTCGTCCATAGAGTTACATTATAAAGAATTACGCATGGTCAGCCATTGCCAAAAATTATTGTTCCTTCCCATCATGATCAGAACAGCTAGGACCTAAGCCTAAAAAAATTCTTCTAAAAATGGAACAATAGAACAAGAATTATTTGGAATTTATATTCAATATTCATTCAAAGTAAAACTATGAAAATTGGCAGTGGCTATACTAGGTACATCACAAAAAAATTCAAATTGTCCTATACAATTATGCTGACCCTTTTTCTGTAACTGCTGACATGCTAAAATAAATATTTGACCACATTCCACTGTTTTCAATTAGCAACAAATATCCTGTGCTACATCAAAATCTGAGCTCAATTTAAAAAGATGACAAAAGTTGTAAAATCTATGTTGCATATTGGATACAGAATCCAAAAATCACCGACATACTTGAACTTTTTGAAGCAAATGAAGAAAACTACGGAGATGAGAGATTTTGAGTTTTAGTTTTTAGAAGCACCCCAAAACAGTAACAGTAGGCCATATACCATTCAATCAGAAATTTGGGCATAGCGGTGCCCCATGAGGAAGCGCAGGACCGGCAAACAAAACTTCACCTAACCCAGGTTTTACTCTGGGCAAACTAGTGCAGCCTTGCCCTTCCCTGTGTATCTCATTATCTCATGCCTGTGCAACTTACTTCTTGAACATCTTGAAGCATATGTTGCAACTATTATGAAATTGAAGGCGAGAGCAGGCATCATTTTTCGCAATTGCGAGAAATCTAATGATGGGAACCCCCAGGAAAGGTGATAAAAGTGCCATTCAAAACAAATAACACTCTCAATTCTACAATGATGGCTTCATTTCTACCAGTAATACTGAGCTAAAAGAACAAACAAACAGAGAAAAATATGTCTTTTATTGCAGTGTCTCACAAATTCACATAAATACTGAAAAAGCACGAAAAAAACATAAAAATGACTTTGTGATTTACCAGCTATACGTACACGATTTACGGCACGTGCCGTATAGCATGCTATTCATACGTTCAGCCAATACGTACGGTTAGTCGCGTGCGGATAGACAGTCCCATGAAAATTTCAAACATTTTCACACACTAATAAATATCGGAGGCAATTTGGAATAATTAATAAGGTGCTTTTAACGCATTTGGGACTGTTCAACAATTACGCAATGCCTGAATAATTGTTGAACAGCCCCTTTGCGTAATATATATATGCAATTCCCATGAAAGTGATGCATTGCGGCAAAAAAAACCTTGTTGCATAGTCCTGAATTCTTCAGTTTATATCGCAGACAAGTGGAACTTTCACAAAAAAATATATGTGAGCTTTTAATATGATAATTGCAACGAGAATGGAGTTCATGTTCATTATTGAACACCAGAGTAACCCTATAAATGCATATATGTATTTATGTAAATGCCATAATGTAATTAAAACTCTGGTCACAAATAGTACAGCAGTTCAAGTGGTAACAATTAGGTGGTAATGTTTAGAACAGTTTAATAACAGTTGTGGGAATTTCATATTGCACATAATGATTTGTAGCCAGCTTTTTAAATCTGCTGCAATTAATGAATTTTCGGAAATTATCCAAAAGGAGACATAATAATTCAATCAATTCAAGGCTCAGATTGGAAATAGCAGTTCATTATTAAAATGTAAATGGAGCATTTTGCTTAAAATCATGATTTCATATCATTTATTCAATAAAGTCATGTGACCTCATTTGCATAGTTGTTATATTTTTTTAAGCCCTTTCTGTTTGAACCAATAATGATTTTACATCTGATAAATCATTCTAGATATTTGTTAAAGGTATTAAAAATGCACTCGTTTTCACACATTATTGGCGGCCATTTTGAATAATTAATGAGGTCATATTGAGGTCTCATGACCTCATTTGCATAATGCATGTATATTTCTCAATGGAAGTCCCGTCTGTTCTGATCATGATGGTATATAACATCAGTTATTTTACACCTGAATCATTATTCAACTCTCAGGTGAAAAAGATTTTAAAAATCTTGGATTTACATATTCTGTCATTGTCCAAATTAATTCAGTGAGTCCACCTGGTGAACAGCAATAAAATCAGCGTGGTAAGGGTTAACATGTTTAACCAATCTGGTTAATATTTCAATTTTTTTTTTTTTTTTAAATTGGCCCATTGTCTGAATTGTTTGACGCATCCAACGAAACCACTCGTACTAATTAATAATACTGTAATACATGTTAGAAACGTTGAAAGTTGACCACTATAATAATTATGATAATTATGTGATTAAATTTCTCCCATAACACAATTCACTTATAGCACGATTTAACTTATTGTGCCTCTGTAATTTGTTAAAATACTGATATATTTGCAACTTTCATGCTCTTCAGCTTTGGCAAACTTTGTGGAACAAGCTGAAAAATATCAAGATGAGTCAGATTATGATATTGTGTCAGAATATTGTCAAAATGCAAATGAGTGTGAAGAGATCTTTCAACTGCTTGATGGGAAAAAGAGAAAAACGTCTGAGGTATGCCAACTATGTGGTACATATATGATGGAATAATAAAAAAAAAAATTGTAAAGTTTTGGAAGCATTGCGTCAAAATTGAATTGAATGCATTGGGTAACAATATGTTGATTATTGTCAATTGTGTGGGTAATTTAGATTTAAAAATTATATTGTACAGCTGTAGAGGCTTTTCACAATACTGCAGTAATATTATTTACAGTGAATATCTGTGTGTGCAATATTTTAATAAAGTTAGCTACATTTTTGCCACACATATTAAGCGCTAATTAAATTAAAATTGATAAGTATAGTAAAATTTGCTATGAGCAGCCACCCTTGTGCAAGTGGCTGCCTATAGGAGGTTCATTTGTATATGAAATGCCATTTTGAAGAATTGTCAAGATGCCCCTCATAGGGAGGTTGGCTGCTCATAAGAGTGGCTGTACTCAATTACGATAAAAATGACTGAATTGACTATGTTGACCATCAGTTGTTTAGTTCACTAATAATGATCGATATATACTTATAAATTTATTCATCTCAGACAATTTTAATTATGCACTGATTAGCAGCTGCTCAAAATATTTGCTGACCAGACCTGGTTTGGATTATATTCATATTTTATTTATCTATCTTTTGCTATCTTGTCTTCTTTTTAACACCCTGAGTAGTTCTACATTGCAGTAATGATACAATATTATATGTTAATTTAATTTTATACATACTGTATAATTAATTCAGGGAAACTTCATTCTACTGATCATCGATTGGTTTTAGGTCCTAAATGTACCAATCAATTTCTACCAATCTTCTATTACGGCTTACAAGCAATTCCTGTCACTTCAATTAACATTAAGAGCTCATCTATACCACTGACAACAACGCAAAATAATCAATGCTGCATCAAATATTATCAGCTATAGTTTTATAGTAATGATAAATTGTAAGGTCACATTTAATTTGTTTTATTGTGAAAATCCAGTGTTATTGTTGTACTTTTTCAGAATGTTCTCATATTTCAAGTACTGGAATGCATCTTGCTACGCACTGCCGATGATTTGGCTAAGTTCACTTCGGTTGGTCATCGAATCATCAGCCGTTTCTTGACATCACACATGGGCAGCTTGTATTCCACTATGGGAATGACCAATAAATCAGGCCAGATTAAAACTGCACTCAAATTACTGGTGGCAATGGTTATGCAGGGTGAGGCAGCCGCGAGGGACATACAAACTGCCTTCAAATTTGACCACTACAGTGTGCAACCACTGTTAAATAGGAGGAATGCTAAGGTTAGAGGCTGATTTGTTCCTGGGTCTTGTGTCTTGCACTGATAAGATTGGCAGCTCTAAAGGAAGTAAAATGTTTTTGATTAATTGTAGTTTTTAGCTGATCACCTTGTGAATTGATAAATAGCTTGCATTTTTTGTTTATTTAAATATAGATTTTTGTCTAAGAAATGCACTCAACACTCAAATACAGTTTAACATTTTCCTAGTTGAAAGAAAAATAGTTGAAGTCGATTAAAAACATCAGTTCATATATTTTCTCAATGTTTCCTATGTTTTTGTTTGGTTGTCAACATGTCATAATCTCAAACCTCAGTCAAACTGTTGAAGATATGTTATTTATTGTTCCTAAAATCAATAAGATAGTAGTAAATTGTACTAACTTTGAAACAAGTTTTGTTTGAAACTTACGCTGTTTCGACTGTTGTCCAGACGGTAAAATGGCTCAGACACGTCTGAGCCATTTTACAGCCTGGACATCAGTATGTGATCAATGCTTGTCATAGCAAGTTAAAACGTTATAAGTTTCAAACAACACTTGTTCCAAAGTTAGTACAATTTACCAATATCTCTTACCCATGTAACTGCTGTATGATTGTAGTATTTGTTGGCAATGGGTGTGAAGTTCACTAATCGCTGAGCGCTCAAAAAATTGTTTTACTTTCTACATCTGTGTATAATATGAGGTGCATTTTTGTGGCATGAATAGCCAAGTAAAAACATCGCATTATAGACAGGGATATACAGTATAAAAGCTAGCATTAATTGAGATCGAAGAAATATTATATTATATCTGAAGTTACGTATTTAAATTTGTCAGATATTAGTATGCTATAGGTTTTTTGATTTCGTTGTATATGAATAAGTATTTGTGATTATCCAGGATAGAAATGGTAATGTCAATCATTTATCTTGTAATTTCAACTTTTTCAGACTTGAAGTTGTCTCTCGCTACTGTAAGCCACAAACTACAATTATGTCACAATATCTCATATTAGTCCAATATAAAAAAATCCTTTGCCAAGACTTGATACTTTTCCCAGTATTTGACATTAATGATGATTTCAAATTGAGAAAAAACTTAGGTCTCCATACTTTTTACAAAAATATTTCAGTAATGTAAGGGTTAATTGCACTTGAAGGGTTAATTGCATTATTTTTCATCATGATTATGTTACAGGATAAAGAAGATGCGAGGACATGGATGCTACGTTTTATGGTGTCTTTCCTCGTGACAGGCGATGACTATGTTAAAAAAGCTCTGGTAGAAACAAAAGGTAGGGCCTACTAATAACCGCGATGACAAAATTTGTCTTTATTTTGGGGGCATGTCTCGCCAGAAGCTGAATAATCTTTTTGCTGTCACTCACTGTTTATTTCTCGGGAAATTTTGCTGATCAATATACACTATTTTAACCCTTGTCCTTTTGAATTGTTTGCTTCTATTTTGCATTATTTTGATGCTGGAATTGCTAACGCAATTTCTAGCTCCAAATGAGGAAAAATATTTATATTTAAAAAAAAATCTCCTGAATCAAATTATTTAATTAGATGAGCATCTACCACCAACTATTTTCTTAATTACAGTGGCAATAAATTAATACATGAAAATTGTTTGAAACTGTATGGACCTAGGCACTACACGTGTTCATCAAAATATATGCCAATCTGGTAAATTTAAATTTCATTTCTTATTCGACCTTTCTTGTTTGAAGGACAAGCATAAAGGCCAAAACAGCTATAGATGTGATTTCCACTTTTACCCTTAAACTGCCGGTACAGATTATATTCGTTTTCTAACATTTTTTATTAGCACATCGCCTATCAGTTTTTAAACATATGGAAAATAAAGCGTAACACCAATCAGTAAGATTTGAAAATAGTTGACCTCCATTTTGTCAAATCTGAAATATTTTCACTTACTTGAAGTGACGCAATCCACAACTTCAAGTGAGTGAAAATTCAAATTGAATAATTTAGCGGTTGAAGGGTTAAGGGTTAAATAGAATATTATTAACCCTTGTCCTGCTATGCCCGGATATATACGGGGTTAAGGATGTTTTTGATCAATAAAAATATCACTTAATTTTGATAAAATAGTTTTTAATAGACGCTTTGTTGATCCAGTAATTTAATTTTAGACATGTCTATTTTTCATAAATATAAATATTTTTCGTCATTTGAAGCTGGAAATTGCGTTAGCAATTCTAGCTTCAAATGACGAAAAATACAATTGAAGCAATTCAGCAGGACAAGGGTTAAACCTCACAATGTGAAGCACGACTATAGGCATTTTTAATCCATTTTATTAGCAGGTTAAATCACTGTCATTGAGAACAGCAAGATTTGCAAATCCTTGTTCTCAAATTAAACAAATATGAGTAATTTCCCATTGAAAATTGTGGATCACGGTAGCGAGACACATCTTGAAGAGGGTGAAAATTTGAATTATTTAATTCAGTGCTACAAGGGGTGAACTTAGAGCTTTGGTGTAAATATGAATGGAATTGAAATTTTTTTGTTCATTATTATTACCTGGGTATTATTTTTTTGGTCTCTTTTCTAGGTTTTCTAAACTCCATGTTTGCTGGCATGTCTGAAGATAAGGCTGGTAATTTACAGATGATTCTACCAGTTATTCTGGAAAATGTAAGCTGAATGAATGCAGAACAGATACAGATTAATTTTAGAGATAGGCATTTGCCCTTTCAGTATGGGTGATGTTATTAAGTGCTCTCGTACTACACTTTTTCATCATTTTGATAGACCGAAAATCATCAAATTTCAATTAACCTATAAATCAATAAAATGTCTATAGCGCCTAAATCCTAAAATGACCGAGCTTACAGGAACGCAGATCACTAGCATGATCATGTGTCATAATCCATGTTCGTCAACAGGGAGCCAGACCTCTGAGCAGCTATAATGGTAAAGTCAGACCGAAAAGACAAGATTCAAGTAATTTCCAGTATGTTAACCCTTTCAAACCTGAAATTACCTTTGTCATCTTCATCCACTACAAGTCACGAATTGCTGCCGCAATTCTCGACTTGTGATGGATGAAGGTGACTCGATGTAGGTTAAAATTAACAAAAATTGCCATGTATTGGTAGAACAGTTTCATGGAAATTTCCATTCTAATACCACTAGTTGTAGGAAAATTAAGCCTGTTTTCAGGGATGTGAAATGTTGCTTTAATGCATCGTGAAAGCTTAAAGGGTTAAATTGGTCGGGTATTTCATGTGGATAGATGCAGAGCGTTCCACAAGGTTGGGGCTGCCATAGAGTGAGACCTCCACCCAGTCTTACTTTTTATACGGGGAACAAAAATCTTTTTGAATTTGTGGAGTCTTGATGTTTTGAACATTTCGGCCTGGAGAGGCAGTCAGTGAGATATGCAACCTGGTTATCTTTTAAGTTTTCGAGAGGTGCAAATACCTTTATTAGAAACAGTTAGATTTTTAAAACTTGTCTATCACTCCTTGATAATTTTTGCAATTGATAGTGTGAATAGTTGACATTGAATAATGAAACACATAGTTTTAATTTTGTTTGATAACAGGGTTCCCAACATGGGTTATTTTACAGAATTTTCCTAGATTATGTCAAATATCCAATATATCGAAAAGACGCTAAATTTAATTCTAGTGACAACAATATTGTGTTAACATATATCGAGAATGGCATTGCAGTTTACTAAAGTAGCAAGATATGATGAGGTTATGACAAAATAGCACAAGACCCAATACAAGTTTTCAAAGCTTTGTAATTTTGTTTTTCCAGATAATAAAGAACCCAATCATTTCCAAAACATCAAAAATCAGACTTTTCAACGAAAAAGTTTTAAATAGTTTAAGTAAGCTGTATATATGGACAGGTGAGGTGAATATGGAGAAAGTGGATCCAAAGCACAGAAGACAGAGCAGTCAGATGGATGAGAGAGTTGCAGTTGAGGTGAGCTCTTCTATGTTTATAGTCAAGCGAGATTAAAATACAATTACACAACTTAGACCTTGAAGTTGTGTAACTGTATTTTAATCTCGCTTGACGTTTGTTTCCCTCACACGATCTACAGCTTGTAGTGAGAAAAGAAATTATGGATTTGTCAAACTGATGGTCAAGTATTATACCTTCAAAACATGTCATTCAATGTGTTAACTCTTTTCTGGCTGAGCCCATATATACACGGTTCAAATACATTTTAGATCAATAAAAATATCACTAAATTTGACAAAATAGGTTGTTAATTCAATTATAATTCAATATTGGAGATGTCAATTTTTCATAAATATAAGTATTTTTCGTCATTTGAAGCTGGAATTTGCGTTAGCAATTCCAGCTTGAATGAAAAATATTAACATACAAATAGGCAGGATAAGTGTTAAAAGGACTAAGAACGATGATACATATAGTTGTTCATTTCTACAAGTATATTCTATACATATATCACTTATTTCCAGATCTATCAAGCAGAAGAGACAGAGGAACAAAAAGTAGTGAGAGATCTGGTACATGAAATGCTACTAGTACTCTGTTGTGATACGAAATGTGGCATTAACTTCCTTGACAAATCATATGCCACAACAGGAAAGTTAGTTTATTTCTATTTAATTGACTGTGCTGTGTTTTTTAACCAATTTAAATTCTAGCTACCTATTATGCAATATGTATTGATATTTATCAAACAAAAATTAACTGAATTTTCTATAATCTTTCGCATTAAAAGAATGCTTTGACATGCTTTTGAGTTATTTTATTTGGTTATTTTGTCTTGCCATTGATTGCATATATTACCAGCAGACTAATTATAGTTACAAATGTTATCACACAAACATGTTATTGAAAAAGAATTTGGAAAATGTGCTGTAGCTGTGTTAGCATATAATTCTTAATCTGATAAAACTCAGTACAATATCACTCATCTTTCTTTTATTTTAGAAATCTTAATCACATTCTGACTAACTTTCTAAGAAACTTGAAACAACCATGGCTTAATCGACGAATGATTGAAATTGTGACAAAAATATTAACAGTGTGTCCTGATCAGCTCTACTGGTATCTTCCCATCATAAAACATGCCTTAAGCCCACGTGATTCAGCGTCATTTGTCAGCTGTATGCAGTTTCTTCGACAGGTTTGTAGATATATATTTGTAAAAAGTCGTTCTCAATTTCGCAAAATAATACAAATTTAAAATAAATATTAACTAAAGTATTTATTTATTTATTGCTCCACAGCTTTATTTTGACCCATTTCTCCAGAACTGCTCCAATTATTTGTGTGATCTGTCTTTCAACTGGTGCAATAAGGAAAATAATATGAAGTTAATTGATTTTGCATTATTTTTATGCTACAGTTTTTAAAATTAAATAATCTCTGCAATTTTTTTTAATTTTTGGCATGTGATCATCATCTTCCTTTATAAAAATTTTAGTCCACAGCTTTGTTGACTGGCTAATTTTTTTTAACCCTTTACCAGCTATGTTATATAATTTAAAGTTCACCCACTTGGAAGTTGTGTCTCACTACTGAGACCCACAACTTCAAGTGGGTGAAAATTACTGATATTTATTTAGTTTAATCTTGATGTTTAAACACTCATTTTATTCTCAAGAACTATGATTTGACAGCCAATAAAACAAATTAAAGACTACCTTAGCTGTGATTAGAGATGAAAGGGTTAATGTCTAGTAACAGATACAAAAACAAACACTAATGGTATTGACAATGACTTTATTCAGATATACGAGTCGCAAGCTGATGTCAGTTCTGTTGTAAAACTAACTGATATTCCTGTTACCAAACAAGTAGCAATGGCAGTGAACACCCTAATACCACCTCCAGATGTTTGGGGACAGGTTGTAGCAGCGGTGAAGGTACTTATAAAACTAATGAGTAGGAGTATTTGTTAAAAGCCTCAGTAGTAGCAATATAGATATATTGTATCATCAGATCATGTATAATATATATGTACATGGATATGGCAAATGAAAAACAAATATTGTTTAAAAAAAATTGCCTGGAATCGACTATACTTGATAATTACTCCTCCCCTTCTCAACTTTTATTTTGTCAAAACGTCATGTAACAAAGCATTTGCTAATGATTATTTTGTAATTTCTAATATTCCTCCATAGCAATAGTAACACAATGTTTATTAAACTTATACTAAAATGATTGTCTTTAAGTTAAATAAACTTTTCTTGCAGAATCGCCAAACAAAAATACAGTTTGAGGGATTGCTAACTCTTCATGTAATACTGCAGCGAGTGTCTCACACTATTGAATATTGTAAAAATTTTAGAAGTTTGAGCTCTCCTGCTGAATTTTCCATGAGCTTACAACAAGCAACAAGAAAGGTAAATAAAACTATAAAAAGTTTTTTACTAGTTGACTATTTTGCCCTGCAAAGTCAAAATGCAGTATCTGCTTACTTGTAATGTAAGCAGATATGTAATGTAAGCAGATACTGCCTTTTGGCTTTGCACGGCAGTATTCATTTATTGAATCTACCCTTACAACGCTGAAATATTTCATTACTGAAATATATGAGCTTCAGAAGCAAAATGGTCTTTTTCAATTTGAAATCATCATAAATGTCTTGGTTAGCTTTTTCTGATTCATTTGAAGACCTATGTTATGGGTTACTGGCATTATAAATATTTTAATTCTTTCAATGAGGGGATCAACTTTGTATGCAGAATCTGATGTCTCAACTAAAAGTCGATATTTTTAAATTTGGAATTTTTTTTTTCAATTCCACTTGAAGCATGAAATAATCCTAATTTAATACTATTTCATGCTTCAAGTGAAATTGAAAAAAATACATTTGAAAATTTAAAAATATTGCTGGTTAGTATATGTAATTGCATTCTGTAAAAATTAGAAAATGCTATTCAAACTACTGATTAAAAAATATTATATACTGTTATATTACTATGCAAAGCCAAAAGGCTGGAGCTGAAATATCTAATCATTCCAAGTTATTTTTATTACAGGTAATTCCTGACATTACTGTGATCATGCAGTGCTGGGATGTGTTCAACGTCTGCCAAAAAAATGTTTCTCTGGACGGTGAATCTAGTAAAGAACAGACAGAGTCTGATATGGACACAACTGATATATCTGGTATTTGCAACCATTAATCTTTTAGCCTTTAAGTTCTTGAATTTAAATTTTTACTCACTTGTGGTTGTGTCTCGCTACCGCGACTTCAAGTGAGGCAAAATTGCTTAAATTTACACAATGCCATTAAAACATTTGTCAATGCAGCCAATTTTTTGTGAAATAAAAAGTTGCAATCCATCTCTGTAAGGACATACTGGTCTTTCATTTGATATATTGTATTTGGGTTTTGATAAAATCAGGCTATTTTTATTCAACATCTCAATGTTAATATAAATAGATAGGTATTGGGAGAGTTATACACCATTCTCTATAATTGTACCACGTCGTTTATTTTGAATAAACTTTATCCAAGTTAAAATTACATATTTCAGTGAAATATGTACTTGTAATGAGTTGTAATTTTAGATGTATGTGTTACAACTAATGAGTATTCTGTAAAATAGTCTAAATGACTAAGATCAAAATTGTATTATATTAGAGGTGACAGAAGCAAAATTCACTAGTACTTATGGCTACTGCTAGAAATATATTTTACTATTGAAATATACTTCACAATGTAAATTTAAAAATATGAATCTACAACTTCTTATAACCCTTGAAGCACTAAGTTTGACAATTTAAATTTTGTATACACTTGAAGTTACCTCTCTACCTCAACTCACACATTTTGACTTTGTAATTTGCAGAATTATCGCCAGTCAGTTCTAAAGAACACAAACTGGTTGTGCTGAAGTGCCTATGTGTGTACAGCAGCTTACTCCCGGACGTGCTCAGAGATCAACCCATTGATTTCAAAGCTTTACTGGAAGGAGTGAGGGAGGAAGAAGATGAAGAAATTGAAGCCGACGAAAAAGAAGATGAGTCTCAGGATGAGATGCTGCTCCAGCTACATATACTGAAACTTCTCTCAGAGTCGGACGTCAGACAACTAGGCCTGTCCAAAGATGTAAAATATTTCTCATTTCTAATGTTTTTATATTAATTTAGGCCTTTAACCCCTGGAACAGTGATGTCGACCAGAGTGGACATTCTGTGTTTTTATTAGCACCAGTATAACCTCTGATAACCGGTTGTTAAAAAAAAAATATATACCTTCAATCTTGAAACACTGATATAAGCTGGGACCTAAATTTCACAAATCACATAAATTTTCGGTCACTTGGAAGCTGTGTTGGCTGTTCAAGTGACTGAAAATTTAAATTGAATAGCTCAGTGCTCTAAGGTTTACCAACCTGTGTTTTTATGAACATTTCCTTTCACTTTCACCTCAATTGCCATGTCAAAGTGAACAATTTTGTAAAAAATGTGTTAAGAAAGGGTTATATGTTGAGTTGAAGCTTACAACGTCCTCATTTTGCTGGATTTGTGTTTGTTATCTTATTATTTCATTCAAATTTATGCTGTATGGGATATATATTTGACATGTGTAACATCACGCAAATTCAAAAGGCAGTACCTTCTTACTTTTCAAGTAAAAAAGTACTGACTTTTGACTTTGCTCTAGTGTAGTTAACCCTTGAAGTGCTGGGCGGGGGCCCTAGGGTAGTGGTTAGCACCGCTGCCTGTCACGCCAGAGCTCGGGGTTCGGTTCCCGGTCTCGGCAGTTTGAAAGAAACAAAAATGTTTCTTCCCCATTCACGTGTGAAAGTCAGTATTGTAGGGAGCCTCCGTGACTGAGAAGTAGCGTGCTTGGCCTCAGACCGCCAGGGCTCGAATTTCGAATCCTGTGTCTGGAGGACAGTGTCACCTCAATCATCTCACCATCCTCAGGAGGTTCTCCTGGCCCAGTTTACCCTATATGTGCACAAAGGTGGCCTAAAGCCCAATTCATTTCATTTCCTTGAAGTGCTATGTGAGATCATCGACATATTCACTAGCCTTAATTGTGGATCAAAGTAGTGAGATACCACACTGTATGACATACTACCGGTATTTCTTTTCAATATGAATTAATATGTAGTCGAAATACCTAGGTGTTAGGTGGATTAATTAATAAAGTTTTTGATACATTATATTTGACAGGTACGTTCTGGTCGCTCATTATTGTATTTGTTGCTGGAGATGATTGTGAGGACGGCAGACACAGCGCTGGCCGCTACAACAGTCTCCCTGATTCATAAGGTAGTTGCCAAATTCAGTTTAATTAAGCTAATTTTATTTCATTAAACATTTGTTCTCTAAACATGACTGCAATTGTTTCAATTCAATTAGCCTAGTTATTGGGGATGAAATGTGTGTTTTAACGTAAAAATTTGCAACTGTTCTGTGGCAAATTACACAGGGTAATTTTTACCCACTTGAAGTTGTGTGTTGCGGTAGCGAGACACAACTTCAAGTGGGTAAAAAATTAAATTAGATAACTTGGTGGGCAGAGGGTTAATTACTTTTAATTGTGTGGAAGCATATCACGGTTGCTTGTTTTATGACAGATGCTTCTTACATCTGGTGTCTTTGATGACAACGACGACGAATTGCAGCTCTGGCTTCAAGAAATTAGTAGAACAAGTTCTGAAATGCAAGCTGATGTACTTGCTTTTGTTGAGAAAGCTCTGGCACTTTTACAAAGGAATCCTTATGATTATTTGGAACAAGTTGCAGAACGAGGCGGACATGTTGACACACCTGAGGCAGAGCTAGAAGTGTCCAGTCAAGCGACCACAGATGCAATTGTGGATGGTATGTTATTTTAGTGTTTTCTCCTTTAAACCCTTCCAACGCGGGGACCGTCTTTATAATCAGAATCTGAGGTCTGTAGACGTCAGATTCTGACGTATAAAGACGGTCCCAGCACTGAATGAATTAAAATCTTCATAATGGTCGCAGACACATAACATAGGTATTCAAATGAAGCGGAAAGAGCCAACTAGTTCATTTCTGATGATTTCAAATTAAAAATAAACCTTAGGTCTCTGATTTATACAAAAATATTTCAGCATTGTGAGGGTTAGAGTAGTTGGTACAGCTTATTATCACAAAGCTGATAAGATATTTATAGATTATACCATGGCTAAAATTGTATCGTCCTGCATATCAGCTAGACCTTGTTGTATTCTCCAGAGGGTGATGGGTCTTGTACATATCGCTTAAGATCGCTGGTCTAGGGCGATATGTACAAGACCCATCACCCGAGGGAGAATACAATTAGGGAGGGCTGATGTGAAGGAAGATACAACTTTAGCCATGGTATTGTCTTTTTATCTCATACCAACATTTCAGTCAAAGTTGGCCTAGACTAGAGAACTGCAATTTATAAAGTAAATTACCTTAGCCTAGGCCTATAACTGTAACATGACATTTAACTTCACCACATAGTTAATATTAAGATTAGTAGCAATAGTCTAGCCTACCATAATATATTCACTTTTTCAAGTTCAATGGCGAAATAATTATTTCCATTCATGACCTGTGTAGGCCTATCGATTGTGTTGCAACTTTTCTCAGTGGCTTGACACCTGACGGGCCAGCAGTGGCAGAGGTGGGGGAGGGGGGCCTGCCTGTTGATGCGCGTGTGGGTCACCAGTTACGTCAGGTTATGCGGGTCGCGCACCAGTCATTGACCCAATGCTTCTGCAGTGCTGGTCCGGCGTCCCAGACAATGGCCCATCAGTGTCCAATCTTAGTTATGGCTTTGTAGCTTTTGCCCATCAAACACGAAGCATTGACCCAATGTTGTTCTAACGTTGGCCCGCCATTTGCGACGCCGGCACAATTTTAAAACAACATTGGGTCAATGCCTCGTGTTAGTTGGGTGTACGCTCTGATGTTGTACAGTGGGGTGATGAATGTGGCCTGATTCTGAACCAATCAAACTGTAATCGGGCAGTAGCAGGTAGATAACAAGTAGATGACCAAACATCCCCGCGGGGAATAACGGGTGTATGGGTGCCCTTATGGTGCACACACCTCTAAACCTTTATGGCTGTATCAGCCGGGTAAAAAATGCCTGTATCTGGTGCAATACAAACCTTGGTATGAGATAATATATATTATGAATGTGATGACATAATAATAGTGTTTACCACACTCTGTGCACTGCTTTACACCATGGGACGTACATGTATGTTGGCATCAGTCTATATCACACTCTTACAGTAGTTTAGCCCTTTCACCACTGAAGCCCGTTTTTATGTGCTGAATGCCATAGCATTCAGCACATAAAAACGGGCTTCAGTGGTGAAAGGGTTAAACTGCAATGTATTGCATGTGTGACTTGAATGTGTGAGAAAATACAAATATTGTTCATTTTTCGTACATGTCCAATTATTCATTCAACGAGTTCTGCATTTTCCCATATCGTACTCAAATGAACACTGTTTGCATATTGTGTTTGTAGGGCAATGTGTTCATTTGCGGTTCAAATTTGAACGCCTATCTTTGATTGTCATTTGATCCCAAGGCGGGTCAAATGACACTGGTATATCTCAAATTTATACATTGCCCAACCAATCACTCCCCATTACTTTATGTATCACTGTCTGACTTCTGAAACACTTTCAATCATCACATATATACCAAGCAAATACAAGACATTGACCCAATGTTGTTTTTATTGGCCAACATCAAGACAACACTGGAAATGACAGGGTTTAAATGGACCCTGCTGCCTCACATATTCATAACTGTGTCTTCATTTTTTTCCAGCTGTTTTGTCAGTTGAAGAAGTTGTATTGGAAGATGAGAAGGAACAGAATAGTACAGAAGCAAATCATCACACAAGGTTTGGATTTTTATTTAAATTTGACTTTATACCTTTATTAAATTTATGCTGGATTTTTACTCCATATTTTTGCAGAAAAACATTACTGACTGAAATTCAAACGCATTTAGGAAAATATGGAATTTTTGATTAATTTTCTAATCATCTACTATGGTGCATTATGTTCCATTTTAAGGTAACTTTTTAAGTAATATTTTTAGGTATTAAGACTTGCCCTCAGAAGGCCAGCATTTATCCTTGAGATGTAAATTGCTGCTGCAATTCTCACTTAAAAGCTCAGAATATCCTCATGGTCATCAGGGATAGAACTTATTAGCCTTTTCTTTTACTAGGATTTTACTATTGTATTGGGACAATGTGTTTCTGTTTGCAGGTTACCCTTTAGTGGATTGGTACCAGTTTGCTTATCTTTGATTGAACGAGACTCCAGCATTAAACCTGGTAATTAGTAAAGCTTATTAACCCTTATCCTGCTATATTGAATTTAAATTATCAGCCACTTGAAATTGTGTCTCGCTACCACAATCCACAACTTCCAAGTGGCTGAAAATTACTGATAATTCTTCAATTTGACACCAAACATTTGCACGTTAATGTTTTAAACATTCATATCATTCTCAATAACAGTTATTTAATTGGCTCTTAAAATGGATATTAAAAACGACAATAGTCGTGACCAGCAGACAAAGGCCTTAGGCTTTTTGTGCTTGTCTGGTTTCTTCCATATAATTCCTTAACTGCATCTATTTTGCAGAAGCATACCTGCCTGTTTTCTTTAATCTTTTTTCATCACATTTGATACTTGTCAAAATGCTGAATACTGTTATTAATTCATTAATAGCTATATTTGTTACAATTAATTCATGAGCTTTGCTATAATTGTAAGCCAGAGGCTAATTATATGATAAACTAATGTTGACTCCCAGCTGCCAGAGCGTCGTACATACTACATGTATACTGCTCTGCAAAGCCAAAATCAGTATCTGCTTATTTTTAAAGTAAGCAGATATAGCTTTTTTTTGGCTTTGCACAAAAATTTATATTTGCCAAATTTTTAGGAAACTCAAAATATTCCCAGGTCATGAGACCAGTACATATTCAATCTTCTGTTTCCACAACAGCAAAACCTTTTACACCTAAATAGCTTTTTTACCGCTTGTCTGATGTTCAACATTTTATCACTAACATTAACAACTTGTTTCTTCATTTTCAAGTATAAATTAATCATTTGCTTACATTACAAGTAATTATTTACAGTAGTTGAAAATTAAGAGCAGGATCCTTAGGTGGTTACTAAGGAACAGTCCTTTGTAGAACTTTGTATTTCTGATCTGACATCGCAAAAATACCCCTGCATTTCAAAGTAGGTCTGTGCTTATTTGAAATCTGTACATGTACTTTATTTAAGATCTAGACAATTGATATATTATAGTCTTAATATTTTTGTGTAAAAACATCTTTAAATATTTTTAAAATAAATTACTTTTTATCCACTTTGAGGTGGGAGATGTAGCAGCAATAAATTATATAATTACACGTCAAGATGAGTGACAATGAGAAGAATCACCTATTATCATATGATAGCACATCTACATGTAGGTTTCATCATTCGATGATTTTCATAACGTGAATTATTCTTGATACTCAATTCTTATTATCAAAATTATAAAATTTCACATCTAGATTTCTCCATTCATTTGGTGACTTTTTCATAACGTGAATTATTTTTGAGATTCACTTCATTCTCAGGTCCTGTGGGGTATGTGTGCGCGGTATTGGAAAAGTTGCTGAGCACACAAGTTGATCCTCGACCACTGTGCTCCATGCTGAGGGAATACAAGAGGGTACTCCAGCACAGTAATAACTTACTTTCACTAGTGAATATCTGCATGGAAGGTCATAGCTCTCCACAGATACAGGTGATTTAATCCTTAGAGTGCTAAATTAAATAATTACAATTTTCACCCACTTGAAGTTCAATTGGTTGAAAATTAATCATTTTTGTTTAATTTAAGACTAAGCATTTGCAAATCTTGGTTCAACCCTCATGGTGCATTAAAGCATCATTTTACATCCCTTAAAACATACTTAATTTTCCTACAATTAGGGGTTTTAGAACAAAAATTTCCATGACAATATATGAAAATTTTCTTTACTTTTTACCAACTTCAAATCATCTTCACCCACTACAAGTCAAGAATTGTGACAGCAATTCACGGCTTGTAGTGGATGAAAATGACAATGGTATATTCAAGGCTTGAAAGGGTTGAACACCCATTTCATTCTCAATAACAGTGATTTGTTCAGCTAATAAAACAGATTGAAAACAACTATAGCCGCGCTAAGAATTTTAGTGCCATTTCTATTTTGTTATTAGCACTTGTGTAAACAACTCTGTGACACCAATGGGATTCAGATTTTAGCCACTTGAATTTGTGGATCGCAGTAGCGAGAAAATTTCACGTTACTGAAAATTTTAAGTTATTTATTTAAATTAAAGACAGGATTGCAGCGCAATTTTAAAAAGTCTTATATTGGTTTGTTAAAATTTAAGGCCTTAAAATGTCTTGAAAACAAGGTTTTATCAGTCAAGGTCTTAAAAAGGTCTTAATTATTTGGGCAGCCAATTTTTTGTTTAAAATGTGTTCGGTTGTTAAAAGACTGACCCCAACAAGCATCTGCCAGTATTTCCCGGCAGGTAATGTATGCACACTCACTTACATGCATGCTACACGGGTCCCAGCTAACACATGGTGTTGACACGGCACTGGTGGCCCAGCATCAGCGATAATGGCCCAACATTACACCTTCGATTGGATTATATTGTAATGGAAATAAATTTGAATCCCCGAATAGGTCTTAAATCTGTTAATTTGTTGGTCTTAAAAAGGGCTTAAATTTGCTTATCCAAAAGCTGCAGAAACCTGAAAGAGTTTGACTACCGCTAATAAATTGATCCGTGGGATTGAGATTTAATAATTTTCACCTGTTTGTTCAACAGGTCTATTTGGTACTAGACCTAATATCGGCCCATACTCCATACCCATTTTTTGGCTACCATTTTTCACGGAGTTTATATCATTGTCTTGCCAATTTTGTGTGAGAAAGGTTTTTGTCACGTTTATGACAAATAAGGATGTATTGTGTCATCTATTTAACCTCTTGTCAAGTCAAAAAACACTGTTAATTTCCAAATGAACGCTAAACCCTACTTTGCAATATAAAATTAGCAAAGTGTTTTTGTACTCTTGTCAGAATTACAAGCATTTTCATATAATTATTTTCCTGAATGATCTGTAAAAGGTGGTTTTCTTCAAGATTGTTTTTATTTTGAGACTGATCAACACCCATTATCCATTCTTGATAGAAGGTGTTTATTAGGTCTCTAGGGGTAGAAAATATATGAGAGATATCCACTTGACAATATAATTATGACACCCCCTTCTTCATATTTCATGTTCTTCTTTCTGAAGGGATATCAGCCACTGGAAAGCTAATGTTACCCCTTACAGCGCCGGAACCGACTTTAGTCGTCAGAATCTGACGTCTGTAGACTTCAGATTCTGACGGCTAAAGTCTATCCACGCGCTGTAAGAATTAAAATATTTTAGACCCATAACATCGGTATTCAAATGAATCAGAAAGAGCTGACCAAGACATTTATGATGATTTCAAACTGAAAAAACCCTTTGGCCTCCCAAGTTTTTCATAAAAAAAATTCAGTGCTTTAAGGGTTAATGCAAGTCTTTTTTTTTCAGAAAACGAAGGGACCTGTGACTTGGCTGACGCTACAAGAACATCTTGAGTATTTGTTTATTAATGGCATTGACCCCAGTACAGACTGTGAGGACCTGCTGAGTAAAGCCGGCTCTGTCTATCTACAGGAGGTGATGCCTCTTGTTAACCAGACTCTACTCTATCTCACAGTTGAATCACAGAATATTCAGGTATTCCCATTATGTAATGTAAACAGCTTTTTTGCCATGCAAAGACAAAAGGCATTATCATTCCTCACAATTTGTTTTATTTATTCTTCACCTTGGAATTTTGTATCTTTGACTTTTTAAAATTGAAGATGTGCACTTTCTATTCCAAGGTGACAGGAACTATAACAGATAACAATCTCTATGACATTAGTCCTTTAACCCTTACAGCGCAGGGATCGACTTTAGACGTCAAAATCTGACGTCTAAGTCGATCCCCGCGCTGTAAGAATAAAAATATTTATAATGGCGGTAGACCCATAACATAGGTACTCAAATAAAGTGGAAAGAGCTAACTAAGACATTTATGATGGTTTTAAATTGAAAAAATCTTTGGTCTACATGGTTTATACAAAAAAATCTCAGCGCTAGCCAAGGACTCAGCCAGGAAAGGATAAAAGGGAGTCCAAATTTACTTATTGTTAGGCCAGGACAGGGTCTGGGGTCCTCCCACAATGCAATTTGGTGGAAGCTGGCCATATTTTTCTACATCCAGGCTGAAAATAAGCCTTTATAATATCTTACTCTTTCAGTGCGGCGATCGACTTTAGACAGTAGTCTATCCCCACGCTGAAAGGGTTAAGGGATTGGTCTTTTTCCTAGTTGAATGATAAGATGATGTTATATCAAAATAAATGTAGCAAACTTCCGATTTGTCATGTTAATGAGGACTAGGCTTGACTTTCTGCCGATACATTAAACCTTACAGCGCCATAAGAATCAACATATTTCTAATTGCCGTAGTCCCATAACATAGGTATTCAAATGAATCGGAAAGAGCTAACTAAGACATTTATGATGAATTCAGGTTGAAAAAACCCTTTGGTCGAGATGATTTATACAAAATTAATTCAGCGTTGTAAGGGTTAATTCTTCACCCGCTAAATTATTTGAGTTTTCACGCACTTGAAGCCATGTCTCGCTACCGTGACCCACAACTTCATGTGGGTTAAAATTAGTTATTCACATTTTAAATTATTACAGTCTTGCTTAGTGGTTTATGGTTAATAAATTATGCCCTGTATGTAACATTTTGTTGGATAACGTAATAGCTTACATGAAGAGTAAACAGATGCTGTTGTTTGTCTTTACAGGCCTCGATGGCGACCCAACATCAACCGTTTAAACACTCACGATTCTGAAGAATGACATAATTTCCTACATCTAGGGGTTTTAGAATGGTTTTAATAACAGCAATATCTTTTTTCATTTGTCACCCACTTCAAGTCATTTTCATCCACTCCAAGTCTATAATCATGATAATTGTGACAGCAATTCACGGCTTGTAGTGGATGAAGATTACAAATTCAGGCTTGAAGGGTTAACCCAATATTTGATCAACATCTATTTGCCAAATAATTTGTTTATTTTTGTTTTCCTTTTTGCAGTCTTCTTCAACAGTTGCAGTACCTCTTTATATTCAGCTGCTCGTTCAGTTATTGTCGAGTCAGAAAGACAACAATGATGACAGCTTGTCTGCTAGTCCTCTTGAATCCAGTTTCTCTTCACTTAAAGCGCCAAAGCTATCTAAGGAGTGTTTGCTAACACAAGCATACACTAGTGTGCTGAGCAACCCTACAATCATTAACTGGTTTCTATCTAAAGTGAGCAAAAGAACACCCAAGGCAAGCCTGAAAAAAAGTTTCATGAAGGAAGTTAGTCTTGGTGTGGCCAGAATCATAGCAGAAATGCCTGAAAATATTTTCACAAACACGAAAGAGGATTTAAAGGTTTATGAAAACAAAATACGCGAGTTGCTAGGACATGATTTTAAAATTAAGACTACTGATATAGAAATAGATGTGATAGCAGAAACATTGAAAGGTTTACTGAAAATTGTTCATACTGATATGGTTGTTGAGATAGCAGAGTCATTTACAAGTCTGCAGAGTCTTATAAAACAAAGTGAAGGTGATGTCATCCTCAGTTCGCAAGGTAGAATCTTACTGCAGTCAGTCAGAAGGATGCTTGACGACTCCCTGGAATCTAAAACACACCTGCCAAATATATCATACAATGTAGCAAAAACTATTTTCAATTTATCATCTGAGATCAGCTGTTCTGCCGACTCCGAGGATGTTGTCTCAATCATCTGTATTTTGCTGGAGCAAGCTGGGTTCTACTCAGTTTGTGTTACTAAGGAAAGCTTCTATTATTATTTGGTCGATGGGGAAAGTCATTTGCTGCGTTTGTGTTGCCAACTACTACGACATAGCACAGCCTGCCATACCTGGTTTAAAAGCTGGTGCTTAACATCAAAAATGTTTGAGAACAATCCATTGAAATACAGCATTGTTGTGGAAGCATATCTAAAAAAGTGTGACAAAGGTAACTCAATGATATTTGTAATATAAATTAGAATCATTGCAACATATAATTTGTGTCTGTACATGTACTATAACTTACTTTCTGGATATATCTCCAATAAAATATCCTGTTTGAATACTTAACAACAAGACTACTAGTATGATCAGATTTCAGGACCGTAATGGATTATATAAAATATCCAACTGAACCGAATAGACCTACCTATCACCATCTTGTATGCCATTCCCATATAACTCGAATGTATTGACAATTTTGCCCTCACGATGCATTAATGCATCTTTTTACATCGCTGAAAACAGACTTAATTTCCTACAACTAAGGGTTTTAGAACAAAAATTTCCATGACACTGGTTTACCAATGTGTGGTAATTGTCTTTCATTTTTAAACCACATCAAATCATCTTTATCCACTACAAGTCGAGAATTGCGGCAGCAATTCGCGGCTTGTAGTGGATAAAGATGACAATGGTAAATTGAGGCTTGAAAGGGTTAAGATATTATATTGAATTAATGTAATGTATTTCTTTTTTTTGCATTAGGTGCTCCTGTCAAGCTATTGCAGAAAAAAATATTTCTTCTCTATAAAGGACATCTTTTGTCAGCATTCAAGATTAAACCACCACAAGAAACTACAACAAGCCAGTTTATATCCTTTGCTCAAACTCTACTATCTAAATATACACAAGGTAAGAATGAAATGAAGCACCCATAATTAGCATGGAATTTAGCTATGGCATAGTTTGATGGCTTACAATTAAAACAATTGTTTTCACCCTTTAAGTTCTAGTGTCACAATTATACACCACTTAACTTAACCCTTTCAGCATGGGGATGGACTTAGACTTCAAAATCCGATGACGTCAGATTCCGACATCTAAAATCAATCCCCGCATTGAAAGAGTAAAATATTTATAATGGCGGTAGACCCATGACATAGGTATTCAAATGGAGCGGAAACAGGTAGCTCAGACATTTATGACAAATTGATAAAACCTTTGGTCTCAATGATTTATACAGAAATATTTCAGCGATTTGAGGGCTAAACTCAGTCAGAACCAATATGTATAATCCATTAAAATAAGGATATTCTGATCTTTTTTTTTTGAGATATTTCACTTGATTGTTTTATAATTTCAAGCTATTTTCAATCACCTTGAGAAGTAAATTGCTGCAGCAGGTAAATGGTAATGTGAAGAAAAAAAATATAACTGAGCTTGAGGAAAAGAGGGTTAGCCCTTGAAGCACTGAATTATTTTTGTATAACCCATGGAGACCAAAGGTTTTTTCCAATTTGAAATCATTATAAATGTCTTAATTTGCTCTTTCCGATTCATTTGAATACCTATGTTATGGATCTACAACCATTATAGATATTTTTTCTTCTTACGGTGCGAGGATACACTTTAGACGTCAGAATACTGACGACTAAAGTCAATCCTCGCTCTGTAAGGGTTAAAACTGCAAATGTTTCGAAGTGAGCTTGACTGTGCAAAAGTTGCCTGCTCATAGGAGGTTCATGTGTATACAAGTGGCCTCCCATAGGAGGTTGGCTGCTCATAAGAGTGGCTGCTCATAGCAGGCTCTACTGTAACATATTTTTTCTACTAGACCGTGGAATATTTGGTGAGATATATTTGGTCAATTAATAATGTCATATTAACAATTATTTACGGCAATTAATTATTGCACTCGGAGACAATAATCTCACTAACGGCTTGGTTTATCTGGAAATGCTATGGAACATAATAATCAATCTTTTCCAGCGGACCTTGAAAAGATGTGGCCAATAGTGCAGGAAGCCATTGAGATTGGTGGAATATCAACCTCACTGATGAAGTTGCTGATTGGTATCAAAGACAAGCTTGTATTGCTGGAGTCAAGTGTATTTTCAGCCCCTGATTTTGTCGATTGTCTTTGTAAAGCTCTTATCCATGGCCTGAAGAAAAAGCAGTTGCAACCGGACAGTACACTCATGGAGCTTATTCTGCAAACTATACTTCAAGAGATTCAGGTGTGTAAAATACCTCTTTGTTTGTGGTCAAGTTTTGTACAGATTACCGATTAAGTGCCAATTTAAATCACATCTACACAGCAAACACGAAGTGTTGATCCGATGTTGTTTTAATGTTGGGACAACGTGGAAGACAATGGCCAACATTAAACTTACATCAGATCAACGTCTCGTGTTTGCTGCGTACAGACGTTTTCAGCCTTTACATTTGTCTTTCAAAATAGAAAATGGAGAACAGAATGAGTATTCAATTTACAAAATTGAAATAAAGTTTGATTCAAATTGTACAGATATAAGTAATTGTTAATTACTTGAAGTTGTGGAACGCAGTAGCAAGACCCAACTTCAAGTTGGTAAAAAATGTTATCTTAAAATGAAGCGCTTTAACCCTTTAAGCCTTCACGATGCATAAAAGCATCGGTTTACATCTCTGAAAACCGACTTTATTTTTTTACAACCTAGGGTTTTAAAAAGAAAATTTCCATGAAACTGTTTTACCAATACATGGCAATTTTCATTAATTTGTCACCCTCTTCAAGTAATCTTCATCCACTATAAGTCGAGAATTGTAGTGGATGAAGATGACAATGGTAAATTCAGGCCTGAAAGGGTTAAGGGTTGATTACATTTAAAAAAAAAGTATTTTTGTGCAACAGGTTACATCGGTGAAATGTGAAGAAATCTCTGATTTGCTCCGCTCTTCTTGGATGAACTTTGTCAAGTATGGTCTCAGGTGAATTGCATATTGTGGAAAGACAGCTTTATTCATAACTGTAATTAGCATTATACAAATTATTAGCCTCTACACAGCTAGGAACGAATATAGTCTTCTTTAAGTTGTTTTATTAGCCTATTAAATCAATTAAAATTTGAGAAGGATAACTGAGTGGGTAAAGGTAAAACCTAAATATTTCAAATTTTTTTTATTTAAT